>JBAGKK010000167.1:102735-121027 GCA_037177015.1 Euceroptres primus
ACATTAGTACACAATAGAGAGTCATAAATGTATTGGTCGCTAGTATACTTGGCTGCAGCGGTAAAACTTAAACTTGATGCCCACTAGATGAATTCTAGACGAACCCTAGACGAGGCGACCATCATAAAATTGACCTAGACGTTCGCTAGACGAGCAGAGTCTAGAAAGTATCTAAAAATCGTTTAGATTTTCGGCAGGGAGGGGCCATTTACAAAATACGTGATACATATTTTTGACATTTTTAACCCCCTGCCATCCCTTTTATCTCGGGTTTCCATTGTTATTATTCCTAAAATAGCCCCCCTCCCCCAATAAAAGTATCGCGTATTTTGTGAATGGTCCCTTATTCTGGAAGGAATTTCCCCCAATAAAATTTAAAAGATAGAAACAATTGAATCATTTTTTTCTGAAATTATTTAAACAATAAATAACGGTGAAAAATTAGGCAAAATTCTTTATATTTATTTCTTGTTGATTTGAGAGTAAATATTTATTTTAATTATTTAATAGTATATTATGCACCTAGGGGGAGAAACGGGACTTTTTACGCCGAGTACTGAAAAAATACACGTGTTGTAACAAGTCCCCTCGTCCTAGGTGCATAAGATATTTTTTATAATAAATGCATGATTTCTGCCCATATTTGATTTTGAAACCTATTGTTACGGAAATTTCAGTAATAATAGCCTATTGTTGCGGAAATTTCCGTAATAATAGCCTATTTTTACAGCAATTTCCGTTCTAATAGCCTATTGTTGCGGCAATTTCCGTAAGAATAACCTATTGTTATGGAAATTTTCGTATCAATTGCCTATTGTCACGGAAAAATTTTCATAATAACTTATTGATAAGGAAATTGTTACGGAGGCTTCCGTAAGAATAACGTATTGTTACGGAAATTTCCGTACGAATAACCTCAGGGCGTCTAGCAAACTGGGAAATCGAGAAAACCCTGGGAATTTGATTTCACCGGGAGAAAACCGGAAAACCCCGGGAATTTTATTTCAGATCGGAAATTTTTTAAATTAATGGTAAAATCTACTTATATTCAACCCTTTGTCAATTTTATATGTATTTTTTTCGTGTGAAAGGTCCAATTAATAAAAACATCTTTTAGTATTGATAAAGTCCGAAACGTTGCCTATCAGTACTAAAAGATGCTTTTATTAATAAAATTGGACCTTTCACACGAAGAAAATACATATAATATATTCATTATTAAAAATAAAAAATGTAAAATTGGTTGGGAAAATGGAAAATTTCGTCGGGAAAAACCCGGGAATTTCAAAGGGCCTGATCGCTATAGACACCCTGAACCTATTGTTGTGAAGATTTCCGTAAGAATAACTTATTGTTACGCAAATGTCCGTATCAATAGTCAACCCTTCTGTAAATGCGATCAGCTAATCAAACTCTTTTATATGAGGCATAAGCCCGAAATGTATAATTTTTTATTATTGACCTAAAAAGTAGGGAGTAGTAGTAAATTTCGTTTCTCTCTGACGTCACCAAGTTCATAATGACATACTTTGGCCCCGCTCTACAGGGTGGAGAAACAGCTGAAATCAGGCATGTTTTATGAAAAATATTTTTTCTGCCCTCCGGCCAGAAAGCGTCAACTTCCCGGCCGCTGCGCTAAACAAAGTTGCCGCTTTCTGGCGTTGTCGAGCAGAAAAATAGTATACACACTTTGGCTAGTAAAAAAGAAAGCCTCAGATCACATGTTTGTCAACCTCGGCTTCGCCTCGGCCGACAATTACATGTGATCTGAGACATTTCTTATTTTACTGGCCTAGGTATGTAATATACTATATAGACAGGAACTAAATTTTAAAATGAAAAGTTATCTGTAAATAATAACAGAATGACAACTAAGGTAAAAATTGAATAAAGATGTGCTTCTATTTCATGGCAGTTTTTTTCTAGCAAATTCTTTTTCGTGCATTATTTAATTTAACAAAACTGTTTTAAATTTAAAAAACCTTGTTTCAAGTAGTATTTAGCAATAAACAAATAAAATGTTACATGGAATGGGCCAGTTCGTGTCGTGCACCATCGTGCGTTTCGTGCTCTTCCGATAATTCTCGACTCGTCATTGGTGAGGTGGCGGGGTATTCCGGAAAGCTGGATGTTCAGGAGGGAAAGGGGTAGGTGGCGGTAGTCTGGGCAGGTCGTCACAGCGGAACATTGGAACAGGACCATTCTGTACGTCGCGGAAGAATGCGTAGCCATTGTTGCTGCTGCAATCGTTTGACTTCTGGATCAGAAATCGCGATGGGCGCTGAACTCCATCATTCAGCATAAGGCCCTTGGAAAATGTCGTTTATGCGTGGCCCAAATTGCTAACGGCGTGCTGCACCTGGAATAGTGGCATTCGCGAACGAGTTTTCATCGTCAGGGAGGTCGTGTGTCGGGTGCGCGTCTGTGGCGTTGGTTGGTAGGTCGCGTGTGCGAGAAGAGGCATATCTCCAGACAGGCAGCGCTCGCGCTCACGCGCGAGGGAGTGATAGTGAGCGAAGTGAGCGACACGGTGGGGCACTTTCAGTGGCGGCCATAACACCAAGTCGACCAACCAAACTAGCGAGCAGGGAGAAAGCGTAGCGCAAGTGTCCGAGGCGTAGTGGTAGTGTTTTCCAACTGAATTTCCCTGGAAAGTGGACTCCGAGTGATCAGGTAGGTCCTCGCGGGTGTTCTAGGGCAGCGCGGTCTCAGCTTGTGTCACGAATCGAGCGTGGTGTGTGTCGTGGTGAAGCATAAGTCGCCGATATCGCAGCGGGCCCTTGGGAGCTTTCTTTCGTGAGCGGCCGAACCGCCATGTTGAATGAAACCTACGCCAAATCGAGCGGCCGAGGAGGTGCTCTCGATTCCCTCGACTCCCCGCCAATCCTCACGTCAAAAAAACCCAAAATTTCCATCCTAACACCATCCCCGAATCCAACGTCGCTCCCGAACGCGCCGTCCACGGCGTTTGTTGTGCGTCGGGAGCATCGGTTGGGCGCGGGTCCATTATACGTATCCTTCCCCTCACCATCCTCCTACTGCTCCGCTGTGCTCCGCCACTTCTGTCGTCTTCTGCCTCCTCCACCGCTGCACTTTTCATTCTCTCACACTTACTTCCTATCTTTCTCCACTTTCTAAACACCTTTCTCAATAATTTGCTCCAGTTTCCGCTCAAACATTCGACAAATTCTACTGCGAAATGCCCTCTGATCCCCAGGTACGATACCTGTCGCTGGCACGCATGCATTCATCCTCTACAATTCACCTAGCTTGTCTTCACTCTCCCAACTGCAATTTTACAATCATTGGTGATTTTCTTTGCATTCCTTATTCTCTTTCACTTCTGATTTAAGTTCTGGGCTTATCTTTGTTATTTAGGATTGGAGGGTTTTCCGCGGTTCGAGAGGTTAAAGTTGCTTTGAATTAGTTCGGCACCAACGCTCGAGATATGACTGCGTACTCCCTGCTGCAAAATTCATTCCCCACGCTTTTTTTTACTGGTCATTAGGTGTAAATCATGATTTTCTTTCAGGAGTTTTGGTGCATGATGGAAATTGAGCTTTGGAATAATTTGGATCTGATAATGTGAATCATTTGTCCTTGCCGAGTACTTTGTTTAGCTCAAACGAATCTATAATTGAGGAAAAAGAACAGATTTAATTCGAGGATGTATGCTGGCCGTTTTGTATTTCCTCTTGGTTTGACCTTCAGACTGAGAATTCATACTGAAAAGTGATTCAAGCTTGATTAGAAGGGAAAGTTGAGTTTTTTTTCAATAATCTGGGGAAATTTTGAATTTTCAGATGCTACAATTCAAGTCCTTGGTTTTGTGCAATTTGTTATTGAATGGTTTAAACCTTTTATTGAATCGCTTGAAAGTTTACTAACAGGATTTTCTCAAAATCCTAAGAGCACTAATGACAAAAGTTTTTAATTACTCTATAAAAACATGTTCCAAAAGGTGTTTTTAATTTCAACAAGCAAAAGGCTGCAATTTACTCAAAAATTTGTAAATGAAAAACAAGATTTTTCGTTCAGAAATCGCAATAAATTTAAGTAAAAAAGAAACTAATACCTTCTCATATGATGATGAGAATGTAACAAACAAAAGATTCAAATTCAGAGCTAAGGATATTTTTGGTCTGAATGTAAATTTTTAATTATTTTCCTTCACACCAGAATGTAGAATATTTCCTGGTTTCCGAGAGAAAATTCTTGAAATTTCTTCAATTTTTCTAAGTTGTCATGTGTAAAACATGAAAAATTTGAAATATTTCAGTAATTTACCATTTACCAGATTTTATTCAACTTCTCAGAGCAATTAAAAAGTAACTTTGCTATGAAAAATGAACCAGTAATGCATTTTAAATGTTACACACATATTACACACATCAAATTTTTTACAAATAAATTTTCTAGTATGTCTCAAGTGTTCAATAGGAATTTTAATTAATGTTGAAGGAAAAGAAAGAAAATTCTGAATCTCACAGGATAAAAATTGTCAGTTGCATCCGCAAGGGTCGCTACCTCTGTCGCTCAAATTTGGCGGGATACTTAAATCACTAATTAAAAACAATTTAATGATTAACTTAAATTTGAAAACCTTCGAGCTTAAATACTTTTAGTTTGGAGAAAATTTCAAACTTGATGATTCAAAGTACAAAAAGTCTGTAAATTAAGGGGTTTCAGTTATTTTTTACTTAATTTTGAAATAAATATTTGTATAACATGTGCTTGAAGTTCTGTACGTTCAAATCAACGAAATTTTTTTCTTAGCTCAAATTTACCTTGAAATATTGTTTCAATTACAAATAAAAAGATGGATCGTGAACTTTTTTATCATTACATTAGTTTCTTTGCTATTAAACCAATATTTTCGAACAAATTTGAGTTTAAAATGAAATCAAATAAATATTTCGTTCATCTGAATGTTTAAAATTTCATGCACATTGTATAACTTCAATAAAATATAGCGCAATACATTTTTTATTGACATTCCTCGTTTGTCAATCATTTATTTGGGAAGGGTTTTGAAATTCAAATGCATTAAAATTTGAATACATCTACATGAAAGCATTTTCATGCTGAGAACATTTTCGATTTAAATGCATCCGAATTTGAACGCGTTTTAAATTTGAAAGGACTTTTATTTTCACGTGGCCATCAGTTTTGAAAGCGCTCTGTACATACAAAAGCATACTCCTTTAAAAGGGTTTTCTTTATGAATGCAACCGAATTTAAATGCCCTAAAAAGAGGGTGCACCCTCGGTTTATCAGCACCAATATTTTCGATTAATTGATTCATCTTCAAATTTCTTCAGTCGATTTCTGAAGGTTAAATTTAGATTAAAAATATAATAAATTAAACATAAAGGTCATGGAAGCCACCTGATGACATTGAGTTTCAATTGGCATTTTACTCCAAAAATATCCCAGGTGAAAATTGCGATTCAGTGATCACCTTGTCTTGTGTTTTTAAGTAAGATCCTGGATGAAGTTCAAGATCATCAGATTTCCATGATTGTGGAATTAGAAAGATGCTGCATTTAGCACTGAAAGAAATCTGACTTACTGCCTAGTTGCGTCTAAGGTATTATTAAGGTCTAAAGAATTATTTGTGATGGTTACAATGTGGGATCCTCTTCTGTTATTCAGATGTTGCTAGTGTCGCGAGACTTGGTTGGAGGCACGGCGAATCACAAGAGAACGCAGGGCTGACATTCGAGCAACTACCATTTGGTAGGCTTGAGTAGTGTTATGCCTCCTAAGCATCGATCTCCCTGGTCACAGCCCAATCGTCTTGGCAAGCAATTAGAGAGCTGCAATGCTCAATTCATGGTATATCCTTGCCAACTCAGTTGTTGATGAAGCCTCATAGCGTCAATCATCAATGTAAAGCAGTTACCTGCTACGTAGCATTTATGTACCACACATGTCGGAAAGGTAGGTGAAATTCGCGGATTAGTTCACATATTCCAATCTTCATCACTCGCTGAACTGTATCCACCAAAAATTAAAGAATCCACCAATTAAAAATACACCAAAACAAAACCATGAACCCAAACAATGCAGACTCAGATGAGAGTCCTGATTTGAATTTCAGTAAATTATCACACCACAGAATGCATTTTGCGAGTAGGCTGCCTTTTTCATTGGATCTTTTTTAACCTGTGCTTGTTTGTGTTTCAGAAAAGAAGCCAAGATGCAGCAGGTGGACCCGATCTCGCAAAATAACTCTGTGAGTATCGATGCCGGCTTGATATTGGTATCGACTTACACCGAATGCAGCTTGACTAATTATCCACTAATTTTACTAACTGCTGCAATCGCAGACATAACTATTTCCTCCTATCTTTTTTCGCTAACCCCAAAGTAGAGGATTTGTTTATTCGAAAATTCCAAGTACTGTGTTTTTAAACAAGTGTGAAACTAGACTCTTATTTTCCAGAGTAAATTTCTCTTCCAAAGTATCTTTACAATCAATACAGTTCAGTCCTGTATTTTCCTTAACTCGTCATGTTTTGTCCCCGATTCACAATTAGTACAGTTCAGTTCTATATTTTCCTTAACTCGTCATGTTTTGTCCACGATTCACAATCAGTACAGTTCAGTCCTATATTTTCCTTAACTCGTCATATTTTGTCCCCGATTTCCAATCAGTACAGTTCAGTCCTATATTTTCCTTAACTCGTCATGTTTTGTCCTCGATTCCCAATCAGTACAGTTCAGTCCTATATTTTCCTTAACTCGTCATGTTTTGTCCACGATTCACAATCAGTACAGTTCAGTCCTAAATTTTCCTTAACTCTTCATATTTTGTCCACGATTCTTGTATTTCTCTTCAAGTTGACCATAAAAGTGCAAATATGAGCTCGATCTTGTAAAAATTGCTCTCTGTAATGCTTGATTCTTTTTGAGGCATTCTGGAAATGTATCTGGTTTGACTGAATAGTATGTATGAATTACAGTTAGATGTGGAGGAGCGAGAAAGGCTGTGTAATATACCGAAGGTGAGACTTTCTGAGAACTGATTTAGCATTTATCTTTGATATAATTCCATTTGGTTTTGATCGGAAAGTGTAGTTTGCAACTTCAGCTTTCAATTTTATTTACACCAAACCTTTGCAGACATTCAGAAGAAAATTATTTTTTGAAAATTAGTTCAGAACAAGTGGAATCTTTAGATGACAATTTTTAGAAAATTTGTCTTTCGTTTGAATCTTTAGATTCAGTTTGATTGAATATTCCGAATTTTGAACTATTCTTCATGTTGAACTCTACATTCACAAAACGGGATTTGACATTTGGAAGTGGTTATCTAGCAGTTAACTTAAAATATTTAGCAGCCTGATTCGCTCATTGCATGAATGAAACGAGGAAACTCTTTTCATTGACTTGCACGATCCAAATTTAACTTAAAAAAAAAAAACGCAGGCAGTACTCTTACAATCACATAATTTACCTCCTTCTCGTTTGAGGGTCTAACTTAGCATGCTCTAAATTTAAAAAAAAAATCTAGTTTACTAGTTTAAACGATAAGAATAGTTTAAACGATACTAAAATTGTTGTAGAGCCGCTTTTAGTTAAATTCTCTTTTCAATTTCCAGTTTCAGTAAAACTCAGATAGTTACTAAAACAAAAAGTGTAAAAGAAAATAGATTCGAAGCATGGTGTATATTAGAGATCACAAGTAAATTTAGAGGTAGAAGTATCTTTTGTTTCTGAAATATGGAATTTCTTTATCATCTTCATCTTCTTAGAGCAGAGTAGATTCGATTTTGCTTAGAAGTAAACTTTTATCAATAAAATACAAATCATGCAGACGAGTGCACCTGGTAAGGCGTCGGCTACGCCGGCTGCTCCTGCTCGGGAACCACCTCCACGAGAAGAGCCGCCCGTGGAGCCAGTGAACGGGGTTGTTCAACCGCCTGTTGTACCACCTCCCAATCGACTGGGTCGTGTTACCAATCAGCTGCAGTATCTCCAAAAGGGTGTACTCAAAGCAGTATGGAAACACCAATTCGCTTGGCCTTTCCAGCAGCCAGTCGACGCAAAAAAGCTCAATTTGCCAGTACGTTTCTTATCATCTCCATTCATAACACATCAAACAAAACAGCAAAGAGTGACTGCAAAAATAAGCCTGAATTCGCCCATTTGTGCGCCCTCGAATTCGGACTTCCAATCTATACTAAAAGTTAGTTTATCATGAGGCATTGATCTTCTGAAAGTTTTAGGTTGGTCTTTTTGTTTTCGAGATTTAAGGGACCAAATTTTTCACTTTATCTTGTCTGTAGGTAGATTGTTAGAATTTTTGCAGGTCAATTATTTCAAATCTATGACTAATAGCGAAGTGTTTCAGATAAAAGTTAAAGGCCCAATTTAAAGGCATCCTTTCTTAAGTTGTTAATCAAATTTAAGAAATATTTTGCGTAGAATGAAACCCCTTTTATGCGCAAGCACTGACAAAGTTCCCATCAACTATGCCGACCTGTGGCAGACTCTTCCCAGGAGTGTAAATCTGCAATAATTATTTATCAACCATTAATCATTTATCAATTAGAGATTTAACTTTTGTCTTGAACATTTTTCGCTATCAGCTATAGATTAGGAATAATCCACCTGAAAAGATTCAAATAATCTACTGGCAAGTATAGCAAAGAGAAAACTTTGGTTCCTCGTATCTTGGAAAAAAAAATCAAACCAATCTGAAACTTTCAGACGATTAATGTCTCATAATAAACTAACTTATAGTATAGATTGGAAGTCCGAATTCGAGGGCGCACAAATTGGTGAACTTTTCGGTCACTCTTTTAAATGATCTCTTTCTTGTTAGGACTATCACAAAATTATCAAGCAACCGATGGATTTGGGTACAATAAAAAAACGTTTGGAGAATACGTATTACTGGAGCGCCAAAGAATGTATTCAAGATTTCAATACGATGTTCACCAATTGCTACGTTTACAACAAGCCAGGCGAGGATGTTGTGGTCATGGCGCAGGCTCTGGAAAAGTTGTTCCTCACGAAGGTAATTTAGTCTTAATATCAGTACATAAGTCGCAAAATTAAGCCAAGCCTTGAACAGCAATTGATACCAATTGATTTCGCAGGTGTCTCACATGCCAAAGGATGAGGTGGAACTTGATCCACCCGTTCCAAAAGGACCAAAAGGGAAAAAGCCTGGTAGAGTTGGTGCGCCACCGGTGGGTGCTGTACCACCGAGTACTGGAGGCCCAGGTCGCGGGCGCCCCTCTTCTGGAGCAGCCGCTGTAAGTTCCAGTGTTCCCAATAGTATGACACCTTCGTCGACAACTGCCGGAACGACGGGAGTCATGCCGATGCCACCCCTTGGAACCCAGGCGCCAGTTTCTGTACCTGGAAGCACTAACACTACGACCATCGCTCCTCCCTCGAGTATAGGTGTCACCTCGATGGCAACTCATAACTCCTTGCCGCAACAAGTTGTCCCTCCAACGACTGGCTATCATGCGCAGCCTGCGCTGGACCCGCAGACGCCCACCGCCGTTCCCCCATCGCCACAAGTTCCCACGGCGCCTCCCGTCATGCCACCCTCGCAGCCTGCCAAACTTAAGAAAGGAGTGAAGAGAAAGGCCGATACCACGACACCCACCGCTAACTCTTTCGATCCCATTTACAACCCCATGGAACCCAAGAATGCCAAGATCCCGACGAGACGAGAATCCGGAAGGCAAATTAAAAAGGTAGGATTTTGGGTTTTGTTTGGTTTTTATTTCAGAGTAGAGTTCAGGGGTCTCCAGATTTCAGAGTCGGCGTTTTGAGAAAGAAGTATCGAAAAAGCATCCCCTTCCTATTTTTCTAATACTTGACTTTCTGATCAAATTTTAGAGACCACCTAACATTTTTTAAGTCTAGAATTTTATAGAATGCTCTTACAAATATAAGATCTTATAATGCCATGTTTTTATAAGTGCTCTTTTTTAAAATCGTAATCTCGACTAAAAATTGATCTTTTAACGAATTTCGCGATTGCTGGTCTTAAAATTTCGTAAGCAGAAGTCGAAAAGTGCAAGGGCATAAACAGATATTTGCGACAAGTGCAGGGATAGTAATAAAATAACCCTATTGTCTAAATTAGTTTTAAAAAGATTCAGGTTAAGTTTTATGGTATGTCCGGTTTCGAAGGATTTATGACAAGAACAATTTCAGGGTGTCTAACCTTCTGGAAACCCTTGAAAACCTGGAAAAGCCCTTGAATTTTTTTTTAACTGGAAAGACCTGGAAAAGTCCTTGAATTTCACTCACAGTTCTGGAATTCTTATCTCTGCATTTGAATTAGTAGTTTTCTTTAACCCTTTAACGCTCTTTAGGATACTATTTTCCCACCGGGTCTCTTAAAATCAGTGGGATAATATCTTTCCAAGGTCTCTTAACAAAGCAAAAGAAGCCATTTTTGTAAAGTTTAGAAGTTACTCGGTTTTTTGCGCGTTAAAGGGTTAAATAACAGGGTTGCTACAGGTCAGTGAATTCTGGAAAGTCAGGGAAAACCTTCCAAGAGTCAGGGAATTTTTTATAATTATAATTATATCTCAATAGTTATAATTATAATTTAAGAATTGTTATAATTGAAGACATGAGAATGACAGCACGATAAAGACCATTTAAAGTTGACCCCTAAATTAGGTTATTTTAACTATTACTTGGGGGGGCCGACTTCAAATGGTCTTTAACGAGTCGTCATTCTCATGCCTTCAATTATATAATTATAATATTACAAAAGCAGGGATTACAGTCAGTCCCCTATTATCCTTTTTTCACCCTTTCCCCTTTTATTCTGTAAATCTCCTAAAATCACTTTTTATAGTTTCATTCCTTTTTTCCCCTTTTTATATTGAAATTTCCGAATAATTTTCCAAGAATTAGGAGAAATAGAAACTTGTGACATTCGACAACTCTCAATGTTTTCTAAAATATTCCATAATTTCTAAATTCTCAAAATCTACGAAAGTCTTAAAATTTCTTAAAGGCCTCCAGAATCTTTAAGATTGATTTAAAATCCTTGAAAATTCTCCAAAACATTCTAGACTGTTTTAAAATATACAATCACTTAGATTTTTCTGGATTCTTCCATAATCTTTTAGAACCGTCTGGACTCTAAATAAATAATTTTATTTATCTATAACAATCTTATACAATCTTAAAGAATTCTTAATACAATCTTAAAGAATTCTGAAAAATTCTTTAATATTCTACAAAATAAACTAGTATGTTCCAGAATCTTCTAAAATCTTCTGAACTCTGCCATGATCTTTTAAAATCTTCTAGAATCTCCTGAAATAGATGAATATTCATTTCAGAATATTCAAGAATATTCTGAAATGGACCTGAAGTTTTGAACGTTCCAATGAACGAACTTTTTTTAACTCCAATTTATTTCGAAGTATCATTCAATCTAGAAAATAAAGAGAAATATCATGAGCTTCTTTATCATTACATTAGTTTCTATATTAATGTACCAATATTTTAAAACAAATTTGAGTTTAAAACGTAATCAAATAAAGATTTCGTTCATTTGGACTTCCAAAACTTCAAGCACATTATTCTTAAGTGTTTTAGAATTTCCAGAATTCCATTTCCCATTTTATTCTGCAAATCTCCTAAAATTACTTTTTTTATAGTTTCATTCCTCTTTCTCCCTTTTTTCCCTTTTTATATTGAAATTTCCGAATAATTTTCCAAGAATTATGAGAAATAGAAACTTGTGACATTTAACAACTCTTTTAATGTCTTCTTAAATATTCCATAATTTCTAAATTCTCAAAATCTACGAAAATCCTCGTAAAATTTCTTAAAGTTCTCCAGAATCTTTAAAATTGATTTAAAACCCTTGAAAATTCTCCAAAATGTTTGACTGTTCTAGAATCTTCTGGGTTTTCCTACAATAATCTTATAAAATAATATCCCAAAATTTTTCAATACTCTATAACATATACTAGACTCTTCCAGAATCTTCTAAAATTCTCTGAATACTTCCGTAACCTTGAATTTTCTACAGAATCTTTTAAAATTCTCCAAATCCTACAAAAGATTACCAAAAATTTCTCAAACCTTTTAGAATCTTCAAAACTTATCTGAAATCAGTAAAAATTCTCCAAAATATTCTAGATTGTTTTAAAATCTACAATCGTTTAGATTCTTCTGGATTCTTCCATAATATTTTAGAACCTTCTTGATTCTAAATAAATAATTTTATTTATCTATAATAATCTTATACGATCTTAAAGAATTCTCAATACAATCGTAAAGAATTCCGAAAAATTCTTTAATATTTTACAAACTATACTAGCGTTGAGTGAAGATTCACTCAACGATACTAGTATGTTCCAGAATCTTCTAAAATCTTCTAGAATCTCCTGAAATGAATAAATATTCATTTTAGAATATTCAAGAATATTCTGAAATGGACCTGAAGTTTTTTTAACTGAACTTTTTTTAACTCAATTTATTTAACTCACTTCAAGCATATTATTCTTAAGTGTTTTAGAATTTCCAGAATTCCATTTCCCCTTTTATTCTGCAAATCTCCTAAAATCACTTTTTTAATAGTTTCATTCCTTTTTCTTCCTTTTTTCCCTTTTTATATTGAAATTTCCGAATAATTTTCCAAGAATTAGGAGAAATAGAAACTTGTGACATTCAACAACTCTTTTAATGTCTTCTTAAATATTCCATAATTTTTAAATTCTCAAAATCTACGAAAGTCTCTTAAAATCCCTTAAAGTCCTCCAGAATCTTTAAAATTGATTTAAAATCCTTGAAAATTCTCCAAAATATTTAAGACTGTTCTAGAATCTTCCGGGTTCTCCTACAATAATCTTATAAAATAATATCCCAAAGTTTTTCAATGTTCTACAACATATACTAGACTCTTCCAGAATCTTCTAAAATTTTCTGAATAATTCCATAACCTTCTAGAATTTTCTACAGTATCTTTTAGAATTTTTTAAAGTCTACAAAAGATTACCTAAATTCTCTCAAATTCTTTAGAATCTTCTAGACTGTTTTAAAATCTACAATCATTTAGATTCTTCTGGATTCTTCCATAATATTTTAGAAACTTCTAGATTCTAAATAAATAATTTTATTTATCTATAATAATCTTATACAATCTTGAAGAATTCCGAATACAATCTTAAAGAATTCTGAAAAATTCTTTAATATTCTACAAAATATACTAGTATGTTCCAGAATCTTCTAAAATCTTCTGAACTCTTCCATGATCTTCTAAAATTTTCTAAAATCGTCAAGAATATTCTGAAATGTACCTGAAGTGTTGAACGTTCAAATGAACGTTCAACTTCTTTCTTAACTCAAATTTATTTTGAAATATCGTTCAATCTAGAAAATAAAGAGAAATATCATGAGCTTCTTTATGATGACGTTAGTTTCTATATTAATATACCAATATTTTAGCACAAATTTGAGTTTAAAACGAAATCAAATAAAGATTTAGTTCATTTAAACTTTCAAAACTTCAAGCACATTATTCTGAAGTGTTTTAGAATTTTCAGAATTCTGCAGAATCCTTTAGGACTCTCTCAAAAGACTAATAATCTTAAAGAATCTTCTAGACTGTTTTCAAAATCTTCCTAAAATTCTGTAGACATTTTGAGTCTTTAAAAAAAAAGTCTGAAAGAGACTAGAAGATTTTAGAACTTTATGGAAGATTTTGGAAGAATTAAGAAGTCTCTGGGGGATTCTAATACACTCAAAAATCTAGATTGTTGAGAATTTTTTTAGGATTTCAAAAGATTTAATGAATTTACAAGTTCATGGAAAATTAAAAATATTCTACATTTTAAAGGTTTATTTAAAACTCCAGAAGTCATGAAGGATTTTTGAAAATTCTAGAGCATTCCAAAGATTCTAAAAGTTTAAAAATTTGAGGAGTGCTTTATTAGATTCTGGACAGGAGCCTAAGATTTTTGAGGATTTTTTAAGATTCTCGAGAATTGCAGCATCCTTGGTATTTTTAAAAGAAAAAAACTTCCCTCCTTTTTTAAAAATCCCCTTTTTTGAAAAAGAAATGCCATATTTTCCTTAAAATTGAACTACTGAACCATTGTGAATCCTGTATTATATAATTATAATTATAACGGCAGATAACGGTCAGGGAAAATGAAAAATTGCTCAGGAAAAGTCAGGGAACTTTGAAATTGGAATTTTGTAGCAACCCGGAATGAAATCAGGACAAGTCGTTTATCAATTGCTTTAGCAAGATTGTTGTAGAAAACTACATATTCACTTAGTAAGGCTTACTAATAAATTCATTTAGTTAGTTTACTAAATGACTTTGTAGTTTTTTACTGAAAAATAGTAATTTTTTATTAAAGATTAATAGAAACACTTATAAAGCAATTGATAAACGACTTATTAGTAGAACACTACTAATTCTTCTTAGAGAGTATTTCCTTGAAAAATAGTTTTTTGAGCTTATGCAGATAACAGTTAGCTAGATAACAGAATGCAGTTAGCTAAACTCAAGAATTTCATAAATCGTATAATATACATTTTATATGGTTCATTTAGTTGTATAAACAAGGTGTCTGGCGGACCGGGAAATCGGGAAAACCCCGGGAATTTTATTTTATCAGGAAATAACCGGGAAATACCCGGGAATTTTATTTATGATCGAGATTATACTTCTATTTTATGTGATTCTGTTAAAAAATATTTATTTTACGTGTTACGAAAGTTTTAAAATATGTATTTTCGATTAATATTTATCACTTGAGTCTGTGATTAAACATAAGTTTGGCACGTGTAAATAAATAATTATCTTCTTTACGAAATAAATTTTGTATATGTATATTGTGTTAAAATTCCCTTTTCTATGTATATGTTCACCTTCAAAAATCTCAAAAAGACATTTTTAACTTGATCGGGGAATAAAAATTGCCCGGCGAAAAACCGGAAAAAACCCGGGAATTTTAAATGGTCTGATCGCTAGACATCCTGATAAATTATTTCTATCGTACAGGTTCAAGAAAAAAAGATTTTTTCAATGAAATTTTATGGTAATAATTAAAAAATGATACGTAGAAAAATTTATTTTCTACCTGGAAAACTTGGAAAAGTTCTGGAATTTTTTTAAGGAGAAACGCTAGACACCCTGAATTCGACTCATGATACAACAGTTGATATCTGAATTGAGGCTAATTTTATTGATAAATGCCCAAGGATTTATGGAAAGACAATTAGGCTTGGACTTTTGACTCGAGCTTCGAATTGACAATTGTGGTGGGACCACGCCGGTGTAGATTTAAAGACGATTCGTTATCTTTTGGAGACTCCTGGTCTAAGTTAAGGGCTCTAAAGTGCTCGAATTTTATGTTATTTTGGGTATCACGCTTACCAGATAGGAAAGAAAGAAATTTATTTTGAATTATTTTAATTTTTTGGATGTTTCGTGCTCTGATGAAACTAAGAACAAGTGGGATTTATTATTTCCATTTGAATATTTTATCTCCAGAATATGTTAAAAATTTTGGAGTCTGTTATTTTTAATCGCTTCTAAATTTGGTTCCTAGAATTTTTTGAATGATATATTTTGCATATCTTTCGAATTCAAAGGCTTTAATCTTTAATAATCTATTTTTGACGCTTTAGAATGTTTAGACTTTTAAAACTTTAAATACTATAGCGGTTTAAATATTATAGCGAAATAAAACCACTGAATAAAGTGTATCTTAAAAGTTTTCCAATTATGTTGCAATCGAATTAAAAATTTGCAGAAAAGTGTGCGCCTTAAATTTTGAATTTGTGGAGATAAATTTCCTACTCTCTTGATCTTTAAAGAGTCTAGGTACATAATTATGTAGTTTGAAAACATTGTCATTAACGTATTAAGTTTCGTTGAATTTTCTAGTATAGATTGATAAGAACTTAGTTACAGAGACAATTTTAATTACAGATTTTTTGGTAACAGTGCTGAGATATTTTTTCATTCGAATTACAACACCAGTACAAATATCATTTTGAAATAACTTGTTTTGAGGTATTTTGAAATTTAACTCGTTTTTTGTATCTTCTTTAGTAGAAAAGAAAAATCCAAGTGCATCGCGAGTTTCGTGCATCCTTAGTCATTTTATAAACATTATATCGTCTAAGACTGACCTTTGTGTTTGCATGCATAATCATGTCCTTACATTAACGTACTAACAGAGGGTTGATGATGGGGCTGTTTCAGCCAATGAGGCAAGCTGACGATGGCCTGGTGCCGTACCATCAGGCTAGTATGCCCATGATGCCTGCTATGGCCCAGCAGGTACTTAACCATTTTTATCATTTTCGCTTCCTATCATTTGTGACGTCCTATCGCTTTATTTTCAAAGTCAAAACTCAGAACTCGCTATAAAAATGTCTTTTCAATTTCTAATCTCTTACAAATAGGTAGAGTGAAATAAGCAGATGCTTCATAAAGAAACACCTACAGCAATTTGTATTTTGCAAAATATAAAAAAAAAACGTACTGAGCTTCTCAAGTTTTCACCCAGATATTATTTAGTAAATCCAGTCACTTTTTCAGCCTCAACACTCTGGCGGTAAATCGAAGGAGAAGCTTTCCGAAGCTTTGAAATCTTGTAATGAAATTCTTAAGGAACTTTTCTCCAAGAAACACTCGGTAATAATTGAATTTTTAATTATTTTTGGGTCAATCCACTGACCTTCATTTGGCACGAGTTGCCGGAATATTTTTAAAAATCTTGTGTTTAAATGTATTAAATATTGATTTGTTTGGAGTTGATTCATAATTGGGGGTAAATTGGTATAATAAATGTGCGGGTAAATCCTTAATTTTTTAGCTGTAAATAGTATTTAAAGGTGCTAGGCTACAGTAAAAATGGCGTATTATTCCATGCACATTTAAAACGCTTCAAACTGAAAATGGTATATTCAAAATTTATCTGCAGATGACAGAACGCTTACGAATACTCCAAAGTTTTAACTTCAGTGCTCTACAATTTAAAAAAATGAAATACACTGGAGCTTCGGTTTACCAAGAGTTTTGGGGATCTCCGGAATGCACTTCTGGTAAACCGAGGTCTCTCTAAACCTGGTAAACTGAGGTCTCTCTAAACGTAAACAAGTTAGGGCCGTATGAACTATTTCTGTTTGATTTTTGTCTCGAGTGAAAAATATTTTTTAAATATAAGTTTAGTTTAACGTTCAACCTCACTGTTAAGTTTGATTTAGTTATTATTTATGCGTGACATGGCTAAGCTCCGAGCTCAGCTTTCCTCGTCCCCTTGGACCCCTCACCCAGTAAAGAATTATATTTGAAGTGGATGTAAAAATCTGCGATTTTGTACAGTTTTTAAATTCTTTTTTTCAAGAAACAGCTTTACTGAGAATTTTGTAACTTACCAGCATTAATTTTCATATTATTGTCTTTCCAAATCCCTCAGGGATTTATCCAAAATTTATTTTAATTCAGAAACAATGAGCTTGGAGAATTTGAAGATTCATAACAAACTGCACATTTTACAAGCTTATATATTTTTTCTGGGAAGACTAAAAAATTTTGGGCTTTTCACATATTTTTGTTCCATTAAGGTCTACGACTTGTTCAATATTTCCGAGGGTACTTTGCTTCCTTTTTAAAATAATTTCGATGCAGATTACAGCAGGTAAGATAGAAGACCATAAATATAAACATGGTCTGCTATCTTCAGTGCATGGAATAACCTGCATTGAAGTACATAAATATGTGAAGTCTCCAATTTTTTAATCCTCCCAAAAAAAATATAAGCTTGTAAAATGTGCAGTTTGTTATGAATTTTCCAAGCTCATTATTTATGTATTAAAATAAATTTTGAAGAAATCCTTGGTGGATTTGGAAAGAGAATAATATAAACATTAATCTTGGAAAGTTACAAAATTCTAGGTAAAATAGTTCTTTTTTTTTGAAAATATAATTTAAAAAATGTACAAAATGGCAGATTTTTATGTCCACTCTAAATAAAATCTTTTACTCATTATTCCGTTTTAAAAAAATTATAGGGCATTGAAATTAAAACTTGGGAGTATTTGTAAGCGTTCTGTTATCGCCAGATAAATTTTGGATGCACCATTTTTCAGTTTAAGGCGCTTTAAATATGCATGGAATACGCCATTTTTACTACACCCTAGCACCTTTAAATATTATTTAATAAACGTAGAGAAATTTTAATAAAATATAGTACATTTCGATACGTGTGTGAGAGGTGATTATTTAGCGCACGAGACGTTTTTCGCACGAGCGAAGCGAGTG
>JBAGKK010000167.1:141543-155202 GCA_037177015.1 Euceroptres primus
TCACTTTCAAAAATCACAAAAAGACATTTTTAACTTGATCGGGGAAAAAAAATTGACCGGGAAAAACCCGGGAATTTGAAATGGCCTGATCGATAGACACCCTGTAACAAGAAGGTAAATTTATTTGTTTAGTCTATAAAAGGTCTTTTTCATTGAGAAATCTTCGTTGTCAACTCTTAGGAAAGCCGAAGAAACTCGGCAATTTTGTTCATTTTATTTTATAGATTTCTACTAAAACCCAACAGCACAAAGAATCTGTAAAACCTTAAAAAATTCTAAAAAATTTAGAGATCTGAGACTTTTCTTCTAGTCGTAAAAAATATTTTTCAAATACTTAAAAAATAGTATTTTAATCTCTTTCATTAATATTACATTTTATTTTCGTATCAAGTTGGTATTTTAAAACTTAATTGGATTCCAGAACTTTAAAATAGAAACATTTTAAAATATGATTGTCAGAAAAATGTCAAGATTTTTACTTTTGAATTGTTCTTTATCAGATTAAAGGGGGAAAAATAAAGAAACTTGGAAATTGTATTTGTCAGTAAAAATACCGAGAAAAAGTTCAGCTACTTTAATCTCTTTCATTAATATCACTTTTATTTTATTTTTGAATTTTTCTTTATCAGATTAAAAAGACAAAAAAATAAAGAAACTGGGAAATTGTGTTTATCAGATAAAAATCGAGAAAAAGTTCAGCAACTTCAATCTCTTTCATTAATATCGCACTTTATTTTTGTATCAAGTTGGTATTATAAAACTTAATTGAATTCAAGAACTTTAAAATTGAAACATTTTAAAATAAGATTGTCAGAAAAGTGTAAAGATTTTTACTTAACTTTGACTTTTGAATTTTCCTTTATCAGATTAAAGAGAGAAAAAAATAAAGAAACTGGGAAATTGTGTTTATCAGTAAAAATACCGAGAAAAAGTTCAGCAACTTCAATTCTTCAACTTCATTAATTTTCTTAACAGCCCATTCAATTTATATAAATTAAATTCAAATGTGTTCGTAAGCTTTAACCCTAGTCAGTCACACCT
Organism: Euceroptres primus; assembly: GCA_037177015.1. Classification (NCBI taxonomy): domain Eukaryota; kingdom Metazoa; phylum Arthropoda; class Insecta; order Hymenoptera; family Figitidae; genus Euceroptres; species Euceroptres primus. The sequence goes on from JBAGKK010000167.1 coordinate 142,585, forward strand.
CTTTTTTCGAACGAGACCGTCACACTGGGTCACTATGACCCGAGTCAATTTTTGATGAGCTGTTTAAAAACTAACAGTTTTATTGAATTCAAAAAAATCCTGGGATGAAGTTTAAATATTGTAGACTATATTACCATTAAGATAAAATAACAATTAAAGTCTCATTATGCTTAAAAAAATTCTTGAAAAAGTCAAATTTAAAAAAAAAAATTTCACGAAAACCATTTTAAATTATTATTTCTTTAATTCTCTTAACTAGAAATGTAGGATGAGTCAGTTTCAGAAGAAAAAAAACTTCAGGGTCATACTGACCCAGTGTGACTGTCTAGGGTTAAAATTTTATTTCAGTGCTGTTAAATTTGATTTTTTTTTACTTTTAAATTCGTTTTTGGTTAGATGAATTCATTTTCAATGCCTTTAGATCTCTTTCAATTTTGAAAACTATAAGTTTTAAATACTTTTGAATGTTTATTTTTAGAATTTTGTTGCTGAAAAATTCGAATTCTTTCAACTTTAGATATTTTATTTATTGAAAGGCTTTTATGCTTAAAAGCCTTCAGATATTTTATTTATTGAAAGGCTTTTATGTTTAAAAGCTTCTAAATTTGTAGGTTTTCAAATGCTAGTGCCTTTCAAATTTAATTATGGTTTTAGAATTACGTCCTTGCAAAAAATTTCAAATCTTGTTTAATTTGTACTACTTTGAATTCAGACATAAAATGAATTTCATAGCTCAATTTGAAAGGTTAGTCTAAATTTTTTAAATTAAAGTAGCCAGAATAATTTTTTTTATTGATAAAAATCTGAAGACCTTAAATCTAGAAGAAACACAAAACTAAATCTCCATTTAAATCATAATTATCAAACACTTTCTCACAGAAATGGACCTTTAATTTCGAAACTAGACTTTTTAATTTACTCTTCTTCTGCATCACATTTTCCTAAGAATGCAACCTGAAATTATAGTACGACTTGAGAAAAATTAGAAAGCGCTCAAGGATTTTGCACAGGGGGACTCGTCCAAAACTAGGTACCTTTGTTATTTCAGATGGCGGGCCAGATCGACATGAACATGCAAAGTGATTTGATGACTGCCTTCGAGAATTCTTTATAATGTTACAATGTGCTGCTCATAATCTGCGAGCTTCAGAAACCAGGCAGGATTTGGCGAGGCGTCTCAGAAATCAGAAAGCTGGACGATACCACAGAATCGTGTTAATATATACTGTTAATAATAACGACTAGTGATGTTAATATTAAATATAAAACAATTGGTTAAAACTGGTTCATCGAGGATCAGTGCTAGCGTGATGGTGGTGCAGTTGGGACATTCCAACCGTGGAATTCTAGCTATTAAAAGTCGTTTTCGCGACTCAGAAATAGCAAAGACAGTCATTATTGTCTTAAAATGACGCGAGGAATCTGCGTGTAATAACGGACACAATCGTGACCATGTAATTAGTTAAAAAATACCTACAGATACTTCGAGATAGTGCTACAAATTGTGTTACACTTTTCCGGTTTTCATAAGTTTGTACTTTATGTAAATTTGGAAAGAAACAAAACAACAAAAAAAACGCACTGCGGAAAAAAGTGAGGCGTTTACGTGCGAGAAAGTGGGAGAGAAAGATAGAAAAAGAGTGTGTGAGAGAGAGAGAGTGAATACGTGTGTAGTGGAAGGTGTAAGAGCTGTGTACATTTAGTTAAGTTTTATATTTTTCCACTTTCAGTCATTGATTGTTGGTAGGATTACGTAGATAGTTTTTGCCAATAATATCTATAATTATTAGCTATATTACTGATCATTTGGACGTTGACTTCGCTCTCGATTACGAATACGACTGCTTGTAAACATGAAATCGTGAAGTAATGAGTCGGCAAACGAAGTCTAAGTCTGTGGACTTAAATATATCCGATGTACGCTAATAGTCTGTTTGGTGAACTTAATCGTGGACATTTATCGTCAGATAATGATAAATCGCGACTCGGTTCCTGCTCCGAAATACCACGCGATTTGTAACTGAAAAAAAAAGTCGTCAATTATTACGAGTATATAATGATAAGCTTAAAAGGTAGAGGGAGTTCTCGATTCCCCTATCGGCTACGAATTTAGACGTATGTTCCTACTTTCTAGTGCATGCGTCGTAAACTAAACGGTGCGCTGCATCGCCTTGTGTGATTTGACTCGATTACCAAAATCAAGGCACACGATGGGAGATTCTTAAATTGGAGAAAATCTTGAATTCAAGGGGATCTTGAATTGAAGAGAATCCTGAATCCAAAGCTAAATGCGTCTCCGAAGCCAGCGCAACTTTCTTCGCATCGTTCAGGGGCAATACTTTCGGCAATCAGGATAGGCGCTTGCATCGAAATCGATTGGACTCGTCGACGACGAAAAGGGTACAAAAGACAATTTATGACAAAATAAATTCGCGCAATGATATGTATATTTGGGAGATAGTGATGAATTTTATTTCAGAGTGTGTACTGGGAAATTTCTAGACATAATTGTAAGATCGTAAGAGGACGAGTTAATGATGTGAGCTTCGATTGATTGCTAACATTATTAAATTATTTAATTCAAAAGTCCTGGTCCTTTTGTTTTCTTTAGGTGTTTACTCTCCTCTTTTCTTCGTCTTCCCTGGTGAAAAAATTGTCCTGAACTCCTGAATCTGATTTTCCCATTCATTCAACATTTTATTCGGGAAAATCTTTTCACCAAGGTTTCGTTATTAAATAATTATCGAGTTTTATTAAAAAATATATTTAAAAAAACTTTTAAAATTGAGGCACAAATTTCTAGGTAGTTTAGGTCATTACTAACTTTTCTAGTTTCAACGTTCGATCTTTTAGCAGTAATTCTAACGTTCAGTAATTTTATCGTTGTTTGAACGATTGAAAATTTAAAAAAAAAATTGGGACGAGAGTACTGAGAGAAAAGCGAGAGATAATTCTAAGAATATCCGAAGTTTGTAAGTGTACGCCCATGTAATTTAGAAAATAGCGATGGATGGATGGAGCGCGTGTCTCACGACTTGGTAGGATTAGAAACTGGTACTGATTAAATTATCAGATATGACCATACTGTAGTTGATTTATTAGAGATGTTCAGGTCGAAATTATATTTAAATATAACCAAGAGTTTCAGGAAATTAAACAAAAATTATTATGAAAATTTATACTAGAGAAAGTTAGTAAGGAAGAGATTGCGATCATGTTCACGATGGAGATGAAATTTGCAAGCGGATCTGTTTTTTCGTTTAAAAACGGAATTCTATAAGCGTAAAAATAACGGGACTAATTGATTGTTTCGTTGCCCGAATAGTATTTGAAGCTCAAATCAAAATAAACTTACTTTTATAAAAAAAAGGTGGACTTTTTCTTTTGAGTACGTTTTGGAATTGTGCATTTTTGTTCGATTTTTTTTATTCCTTGACATTTTTTATTATTTGTTTAAGTTTTTAAAAAAATTTATTTTGATTACTAAATTTAAAGTTTTATTTGTATGTCTTGAATTATTTTTTATTTAATTTGTATCTGAAATTTTGGAATCAAAATTAATGAAATATTATATATGAAATTCCTTTCCAGATCTTTGATATAATTCCAGCTTTTGAAGTTTAAATACTATTCGAACAACTGTAACAATTTTTTAAAAACTGAAGAATGGCAAGGAATAGAAAAACGATCGAGAATCAGTCGAAATCTTTGGAAATATCTCTTATCTTTCTTCCATAGTTAGTTCCGAAATCGGAGATTCCAAAGTGCACGAGGGATTAGAATTTTCACAGAAAAATATTTCCTTCAGCAAGAATTTCAGTTAAGAAAATTTCTCTACAGAACCTTTAAGATTTTATTATCAGAGATGATAAAAAAATCTACAACAGAGATGTTCTGAAAAACTGAATTTCGTTCCAAGTCTTTCCAAAACTGTTATCGCTCATTTAAAAGTTTATCAACTTTATGTGACAATTCTATGCTTCTTCCATCGATGATTTAATTTCGATATGATTCTCGAAAAGATTTTCACAAATGAGAAAAGATTTTCTTGAAAAGTAAAATATTTTCTCTGAACGAAGAAGCTCTTTTGAGCTTCTTGAAGGACTAATCAGGCTCGTATTGTTTTGAAAAAAACAGTAATCGTGCAAAAGAATATTGAGATTAGGGGCGAATAGGAAATTCGACACTTCCCTCTAATTATTGCAAGGTTTTTAATTCTCTTTGAAATTAACAATAACAATATATTACATTTTTTTGTTGAATCAAAGCCTTCGAGAAATGTCGAGGGAAAAGGGCTTGACACATTAATTGAACGCAAATAAAAATTGCATTTTTATTAAATAATTTGCTTTTCCATTAAAGGTAAATAATTACCATTTCGCCCCTTTTCTGGTAGATTAAAGCTGTGAGAGAAAAGGTGGAATCAAGTATGTAAGTGTAGTAGGTAGTGTATAAATACGTGGTTTATAAATGTAAATACAGAAAAAAAAGGAAAATCATTGGCAGCAATTAAACGGATGATAAAATAAATACATGTATAAAGAATATTAATACAAACACACCTCTATTGTATGTGATAAGGTTTGTAATATTTAAGGGAGGTTGAAAGACGGAATGTGTAAGCCACTAGATCTCAAGCCTAAGTTAGAGTTTAACAAACGACGATAACCGAATGTAACGCGTAAGTAACACCAAAATCACTCCGTTGTATCAAAAACAAAAATAATTTTTATATAAGTTCCACGGGCGCACATCATCTCCAATGGCACACTTGAATTTTAGCAAAAGAACTTACTACTACTACTATACTATTACTAACTAAATGAACGTTAAAAATGGTTGTACATAAATAATAATAATTTTAAATAAATGGCTAAAAATAAACAGACCCTCGATGTTGTTAAGTAAAAGGAAGTGTTTTTTTTTGTTTCAGACAGTATCAATTTTTTAATTCCCAGCTCGGGTTTTCTCTTTTTCCTTTCTCAAAAATTATCCTCGCATCCGTCCTGCTTCTAGTCAAGTTCTAATCGAGCATTGTGGACGCGGTAGCTTTTCAAAAACAGAATTTTTCAAGAAAATATTGTCCACATTTTTTTTAATTTCCAATTTTTAGAGCACCTTTAGTTTTTCAGTTTGAATTTTCGTTTAATAAATGAATTTCCGTTTAGTAATTTACCAATCCTTTTAATTTTCAATAATAGTAAAATACTTTTTTGACACACTGTGCGTAAAATGAGTTTTTACACACCCCTAATAGTGCGTAAAACGGCTTATTACGATACAGTGCTTTACGCACTAATATGGCTGTGTAAAAATGCGTTTTACGCACACTGTCAAAAAATATCGTATGCAACTCGTGCGTACGATTTACACACGCGTGGTGATCGCGTGGGTAAAACCGCATTTTACGCACATGTTGCATAATATACTATTTTGATTGAAAAATTTCCAAAGAAAGTTTCCCGAATAAAGAAATTAGAAGTATTTAAAAACACTTTTTATTTTGTTTTTTTTCTTTGCAAACGCAAGGCTCATTTTTTTCATGAGATATTGCAACACAGAATTGAAATAAATTGAAGTTTTTGAAATTGAAAAAATAGAATCAAATGTTTTTTTTGAAAATGTTTTTTTGAGCTTCTGTAAAATGAAAAAGCATTTTTCCTTTTACTTAGCAATTACTTATAGAAACACTTTTAAATGTATTGTCAATACTCTTGGCAAATAAGATATAATATTAGATTTATTATCAAGTTAACAAGAGGACAGGCTAAAAGTATGTCGATAAGAAGTTGCTACACTAATCGTAAATACCTATGTATATTTTACCTTCCCTGATTTGCAGTTTTACATGTTATGTAAAATACAAATACGTTATAAAAAGCGAGTTGATTTTGTGAAAAAAAAGTCATCCATAGATGGGAAGAAAGTAAATAAGAGTGCATATAGTTCATGTGAGAATCATCTCATAGCTGCTGTTTTCCTGAGTTATAAAACCAATAGAAAAAATATGTATGTGAAAAAAATAAGAGTGTGTGAGAAAGATCATTGTGTATACTATTGTCATTAATAAGGTAATGCATATTATATATAATTATATATTGTCGTATATATATTATACATACATATATATTATTATAACATCCAGAAATATGCTTATTACCTTCGAGGTTGAACTATTAATAACTAATTGAAAGTAATTGTAGTAGGTTTAATTGATAAAACCTCACCTTTCACAGTCCCTTAATATTTATTAATTTTTAATATTTTGTTTCAAGTTAAATTTTAATATAATTTAAACACCTTTATTACTTTTAAGCTAAATTAAGATAAGTTATTTTAATTTAATTTTAATAAAAGGGTATAGCTAACTTTTTGCATTCTTGTTTCCTTAACTATCGTATTTAAAATTTTAAAAATCGCTTTTAAAATCATTTTTTCAAATTTTGCTGAAGTTTAAAACGCTGGTATTCTTTTAATCTTACAGCTTGAGTGCGAATAAATCCTCCAGCATCTTCTGGTTGAAAGTCGCCTTTTACATCCATTGAGACGAGAGTTTCGTTGTATAGAGAAATTTCACTCCTGCGTCCCATTATAGACACTAAAATTATTTTTTAGATGCAATTAAATACGCATTTTAATTTTCATTAAAATTAAAAAAATAGTCTTTCGTATTTAATTTGAAAGACTGAAATCTTAATATTTCTGAATATTTTTTATTATTATTTTATTTTCTAAGATTAAATTATTATTTGAATATGCCTATAAATTTTTATTTTAATACATACCATTTCCTTTGAAAACTCGAACTCGAACTGTTCCATTTACATATTGCTGAGAATGTTCCAAACAAGTTCTGGTAAAATCACATTCAGGTGAAAACCAAAATCCTGAAATTTTATTTTTTTAATGTTAAAAGTCTTTAGAAATAAGAACTTTTAGTTGGCATCTAATTGATTGAAGACATTTTTCAGTTTTGAATTTACTATAAGAAATAGATGATTTTTAAAAATAAATGTTCAACGAGAAAAAATATCTGTTTTTGGAAATGATTCCTGGTATGTATTCTTAATGTAATTATTTTTTTTATTTAAACTGACCATTGTAAACGTAATCTGTCATTTTATTAGCCAAATAAGATTTGAGTCTCAGAACTTCTCGATCCAAAAGATAAACCTCCAGATCTTGGTGCGCTTCATGAAGAATTTTTGCTCCAGGCGATTCGTAAATTCCTCTAGACTAGAAATTAAATGAAGACATGAGAATGACAACTCGATAAAGACCATTTGAAGTTGGCCCCTAAATTAGGTTACTTTAACTATTACTTGGGGGGCCAACTTCAAATGGTCTTTAACGAGTTGTCATTCTCATGTCTTCAAATTTATTTTTAATATTTTTATTTGATATTATATTTATATTTAATATTTTTATTCTTAAATCTGGGAAAATGAATTACAAAATCCACAGACAATTTTCGTTACTATTTTTAAAAAATGTTTCTCAAAGTTCTTTGGTAACTTTAATATAATTAAAATACAATACAAATAAAATACTCATAAAAATGGTTGGAATAATTATTTTATTTAAATAATTATAGAAATTGTTATACCTTCAGTCCAATATATCTGTTTTCAACAATATCAATTCTTCCAACTCCATGATTTCCACCAACAGTATTAAGAAATTCCATTATTTTCAAAGGACTATCAAAAATTTTATTAGACTCCAAATCCTGCACAGAGATCGGAATTCCTCTTGAAAAATTAATTTCTATTTCCCGAGGCTCTTTAGGAGCTTCTCGTGGATCTTTCGTCATTTTGTATAAATCTGATGGGGCTGAAGTATTCGGATTTTCCAAAATTCCTGATTCATAGCTGCGAATTCATTTAGAATTTAATCAAATAAAATAATCATAATTAAAGGGTTAGTCAAGGTTGGAGTACAAAAAAAGTCAATTTTTACTATTTTTTTCGAAGACTGGTTAATTTACTTTTAAATCAATATTGCAGCATTCAAATAATACATGTTTTAAGAAGTTACAGTAATTTTTTCAGGGTAAAATAGTGACAAACAAGCGAGTTACAGCCAATCTCCCAGAGGTAAAAAAAATACGTTTTGCGATGTACACGATATCTAAAGAACGGCTTATCCAATCGTTACCAAATTTTTACCAGTTATTTATAACATAAAATTCTCGTCGTTGGAATTTTGATTTAGTCGATTTTTTTACAGCAAAAAAATGAACGTTTTTTTCGCAAAAAAAAGTTCTGTTTAAACATCCGCTATTTTGTTAAAAATATAAATATTGCTTAATGCTTCGATTAAGAACAAGAATTTCATGTTATAAATAACTGGTAAAAATTTGGTAACGATCGGATAAGCCGTTCTTTAGACATTGTGTACACCGCAAAACGCCTTTTTTTTTGGACCTCTGGGAGATTGGCTGGAACTCGCTTGTTTGTCACTATTTTACCATGAAAAATTACTGTAACTTCTTAAAACATGTATAATTTGAATGCTACAATATTGATTTAAAATTAAATAAACCAGTCTTAAAAAAAAATAGTAAAAATTGACTTTTTTTGGGGTGCTCCAACCTTGACTAACTCCTTAAACATAATTTAATTCTAAAAATATGGAATTGTAAAATTTATTGAAAATAAAAATATCTACCTAATGTGCAAAAGATTAGCATCCATACTCCAAGGATCTTTTGGAGTTGCAGAAACCGGAATTCCATTTTTTCTGGCATATCTTAATAAATCGGACCTTCCTTGAAATCTATTAAAGAATTCTGCTTCTCTCCAAGGAGCTATTATCTTCAAATTAATAAAAGATTTAAGAAACCATAAATTTTAAGGAACAAAATATATTCTGAAAAAATATAAAAAATTATTACTTTTTCTGGGGATTAAAATTATTAACCTGAACTTCTGGATAAAGTGTGTAACAACTAAGTTCGAATCGAACTTGGTCATTTCCTTTTCCAGTTGCACCATGGGAAACAATTGTTGCACCTTCTTTTTTTGCTACTTTAATCAAGCCTTCACTGATGCAAGGTCGAGCCAATGAAGTGCCCAAAAGATATCTTCCTTCGTATAATAAGCCAGAACTTATAAAAGGCCATACGTACGAAACGATGAATTTTTCTTTCAAATCTTCTATAATCACCTTGAAAATTGATGCAATATGAATAAAATATAATCACAATAAAATATAATCACCAGGTTTCAGAATTGTAAATTAAAAAACGATAATTAATTTTTAAGACGCAATAATAAGATACCTTAGAAGCACCAATATTACGTGCTTTCTCCCTAACAGCCTCAAATTCTTCTTCCTGGCCAACATCAGCCTAGAAATCAGATTTTTATACGAAATTTGTTGTCAATCAGTTTATGATTCTATAAATTGCTTACCACATAAGCGATCACTTCGTATCCTTTTTCTATCAACCATTTTAAAATACACGAGGTATCTAAGCCTCCACTGTAAGCTAATATCACTTTTTGGTTTAATTTTGACATTTCCCAAATAGCAATAAATTTATAAACTAAAGAAATACCAGGAAAGAAGTACGACTTTGCAGATCCTAAAGACTGTTTGAACTGGAGGAATACCCAAGATAAAAGGAATAATTGATAAAGTCTAACCTTTAGATTCGCGATAAGAATTAAATGATAACTTCGTTTCATCATACAACTCAAGAATCGTATTTTTCAAAAAAGTTGGATAAAAGAGATAAGAGGATTTTACAAGAGAGAAGACTGCTTTTAATTACACTGGTATGTAGGCCTTTATAAGCAGAACACTTCGCTTGTGCTACAGCTACAAACATACATATATATTTTTATAATTTATAAATATCATAAACTCTATAATGATCCCGTTGCTACGTGATTGCAACGCGTATTAACGTATTAATTATTAACTTAAATACATGAACGATTAAGTATGTAACAGGCAAACGTCCATTGACCAAAAGTGATCCCCTATCATAGTCATTCCGACCAATCGGCAGATCAACTGCCTCAGCAGTTTCTAATACAAATGCACTATAGATCCTAGAAGAACATTCTTATCTATTGTTAATCTGCGCAATGACTTCCAGCATCGCTTCTGGGTATGTGCAAGTGTTAACTGTTATACGCAAGGTGAAGTTTGATCATGTGACCGTTATTTTGCAATCTAGTGTTTTGCTGCACGTGCTCTTGATATAATTTAAATTACTCTGATCAAAGCTTTTAGAGACTGATTAAATCTACAGTGAGTTCTAATAATCGCTCATAAGGAGCAAAACTGTAAAGATTCAAAAAAAGCTGAAGAGATGTGCAATCTTTTGACGCCAAAGAAAAAAAAACTGCATCGAATTTTTTACAGTTCCAACTACAAATTTGATTAGACTCAATTGGATATCTTCAGATTTGATGCAATTTTCGTTTCGGTGAAGAATCACTTTATTAAGAACGTTTAGGAAAAATTGATATTATTTTCACTACGAACGCGTTCAACGCGATCGCGTGCTGTTTTACTTTCCAAGGTAGAGACGAAGATTTTATTACACACGTTCGCAAGAGTGATTTAATTTGTGGCGCTGCACGCCTTACGAAATGAGAATCTTTAATACTAGAAAGGTTTCAAGCGATTTTACACGCGTGCTGATTCAGCTTTCGATTCGTTCCTTGTACTCTGAATAAAAAATAAACGATCATAAAGTCCGTAGAAAATAAAAAAATAAAAATAAAAGATAATTAGAAACGAAAGGAGGTAAAGTCTTGACTAATAAGAGAAGTCTGAATTCCCTCGAATTCATTTCATAGCTTCTACTTTAATACTTTAGGAGTCTTTTAAAATTCAATGACTGAAAAAAATGCAAAAATAAAATTAGAATTAATATTACAGTTGCTTGATAACAGAATATCAAATTTGCACACAATCCTTCGTCCACCGTACGTTTGGCGGTGATTTAGCTTAAGAAATAAATACAATTACGTGAGCTATATTGCCAATGATTCTTAGTTACTTTGTCTCCGTAATCCCAATCAACATCAACAGTACTGCCAATGTGTAAGTCCGATATCATCCGAATTCTTTTCGTGCAGGCACTTTATACCAGGTGACCTTTCGATGCTTCGAACCTTGAGGGATTCAAAGTCATTGCTTCGTTAAGCTTAATACCTTTTGAAACAGTCTCTACTGGGGTGGCACGAACACCCTCTATTTCCAATCGTTAAGCGATCCAAACTAATTCAATTGACACAGAGTAAATTCCCTAAATTTACTAATTTCCGCGTTCAACGATCACCAACGGAACCTCGCAGCTGGTATTACTGATGGAGCCAGGCTAATATCATAGATATAATTTAGCACTTTACGATAAACGTGGGAATGTTGGTACCTTCCTGACGAAAGTCTATTTACGAGCAGTTTAAGTGGAGCTTTGACAAATCTTCCAGGAACGACTTTGGCGTTATCACGTGCGAAGATCCTGAAAAGAAATTCAGCAGCTTTAGATTCACAGTCGAAAAAAATCTGAGTCTTGAAGGGCGCCTGGAATTTAATTTTACAGGACTTAAAATTTTAATTTCACAGGGCTTGAAATTTTAATTTTACAGGACTTAAAATTTTAATTTCACAGGACTTGAAATTTTAATTACACAGGACTTGAAATTTTAATCTCACATGAGTTGAAGTTTTAATCTCACAGGACTTGAAATTTTAATTTCATAGGATTTGAAATTTTAATTTCAAGATTATTTAAATTATTTAAGAATAACAAATAAAATTCATTACCGACAATGACTTCCCAGTTTTTGAGAGCGTTCGTCACTTCATAAGCGCATCGAATTTCTGAAAAGCTTACGCCACCGACAATAAAGACGATCAATCTTGGAACGTTCTTGATAGTTTGCTGACCCTTTTCCTTGTGCCAATGTCCATATCGCACACTGTAAGGACAATTAAAGTAGCATTAAATCAGGGTGTCTTTAGCGTTTCTCCTTAAAAAAATTCCAGAGCTTTTCCTGATTCTTCGAATAAAAAATAAATTTTTCCAGGTATCATTTTTTAATTATTACAATAAACTTTCATGGAAAAAATCTTTTTTTCTTGAACCTGTACGATTGAAATAATTTACAGAATTATAAATGAACCATATAAAATGTTTATATGGTTCAGTTTGCTGACCCTTTTCCTTGTGCCAATGTCCATATCGCACACTGCAAGGACAATTAAAGTAGCATTAAATCAGGGTGTCTTTAGCGTTTCTCCTTAAAAAAATTCCAGAGCTTTTCCTGATTCTTCGAATAAAAAATAAATTTTTCCAGGTATCATTTTTTAATTATTACAATAAACTTTCATGGAAAAAAATCTTTTTTTCTTGAACCTGTACGATTGAAATAATTTACAGAATTATAAATGAACCATATAAAAGGTTTATTCTGCGATTTATGAAATTCTTTAGGTTAGCTAACTGCATTTATCTGTATAAGCTCAAAAAACTATTTTTTAAGGAAATATTCTCGAACAGGAATTAGAAGTTTTCTACTAAGTCGTTCATCAATTGCTTTAGTAAGCGTTTTTACTAATCTTTAATAAAAAATTACTATTTTACAGTAAAAA
>JBAGKK010000167.1:207833-222564 GCA_037177015.1 Euceroptres primus
CAAAAGTTATTGAAAAAAACGGTCGAAGAAATTTTATGGTTGTTTTGGAAACTCCAAAAATCAACTAAATTGAGAAATACCATTAAACAAATTATAATTATATCTCAATAGTTATATATATATAATTTAACAATTGTTATAATTATATAGTTATAATATTACAAAATTAGAGATCACAGTCAGTACCCTATTCCTCTTTTTCCCCCATTTGCCCTTTTATTCTCCAAATGTGCTAAAATCACTGTTTTTGTAGTTTCATTCCTTTTTTTCCTTTTTTTTTCCTTTTTATAGTAAAATTTCCGAATAATTTTCCAAGAATTAGGAGAAATAGAAACTTGTGAAGTTCAAAAACTGTTTTAATTTTTTCTTAAATATCCCATAATTTCTGAATTTTCAAAATCTACGAAAGTCTCCTAAAATCTTTTAAAGTCCTCCAGAATCTTTAAAATTGATTTAAAATCCCTAAAAATTCTCCAAAATATTTAAGACTGTTCTAGAAACTTCTGGGTTCTCCTACAAATAATCTTATAAAATAATATCTAAAAATTTTTCAAAATTTTACAACATATACTTGACTCTACCAGAATCGTCTAAAATTTTCTAAATACTTCCGTAACCTTCTAGAATTTTCTGCAGAATCTTTTCGAATCCTCCAAAGTCTACAAAACAACCGAAATTCTTTCAAATTCTTTAGAATTGTCAAAATTTATGTGAAATCTGTAAGAATTCTCCAAAATATTCTAGACTGTTTTAAAATCTACAATCATCATCTTTTTTTCTTAACTCAAATTTATTTTGAAATATCGTTCAATATAGAAAATAAAGAGAAATATCATGAACCTCTTTATCATTACATTATTTTCTATATTAATTTACTAGTATTTTAGAACAAATTTGAGGTTAAAACGAAATCAAATAAAGATTTCGTTCATTTCAACTTTCAAAACTTCAAGCATATTATTCTGGAGTGTTTTAGAATTTCCAAAATTCTGCAGAATCTTTTAGAACCCTCTCAAAAGACTAATAATCTTGAAGAATTTTCTAGACTGTTTTCAGAATCATCCTAAAATTATGTGGACTTTTTGAGTCCTCAAAAAAAAGTCTGAAAGAGACTAGAAGATTTAAGAACTTTATGGAAGATTTTGGAAGAATTAAGAAGACTATGGGAGATTCTAAAACTTTAAAAAATCTAGAGTTTATGGAAAATTAAAAATATTCTAGAAGATTTTAAATGTTTATTGAAAATTCCAGAAGTCATGAAGGATTTTTGAAAATTCTAGAGCATTCCAAAAATTCTAAAAGTTTAGAAATTTGAGGAGTGTTTTATTAGATTCTAGACAGGAATCAAAGATTTGTGAGGATTTTTTAAGATTCTGGCGAATTGTAGCTTCATTGGTATTTAAAAAAAACTTTCCTTTTTTTTAAATCCCCTTTTGCGAAAAAGAAATTGAAACTACTGAAAACAAAATGAACTACTTAACCATTCTGATCCTTGTGATATATAATTATACTTATGACGGCAAATAATGATTAGGGAAAATAAAAAATTGGTCAGGGAAAGTCAGGGAATTTGGAATTTGAAGTAACCGGAAATGAAATCAGGAGAAGTCGTTTATCAATTGCTTTAGTCAGCTTTTGTAGAAAACTACATATTTACTTAGTAAGGCTTAGTAATAAATTTATTTAGTTAGTTTACTAAATGAATTTGTAGTTTTTTATTGCAAAATTTTAATCTTTTTATTAAAAATTAGTAGAAACGCTTACTAAGTAACTTAATTAGCAGAAAACTACTAATTCTTCTTAGACAGTGTTTTCTTAAAAAATACTTTATTGAGCTTATAAAGATAAATACAATTAGCTAAACTCAAAAATTTCATAAATCCTATAATATAATTTTATACGGTTCATTTAGTTGTATAAATTATTTTTATCGTACAGGTTCAAGAAAAAAAGATTTTTGCCATGAAAGTTTAGGGTAATAATTAAAAAATGATACCTGGAAAAATTTAATTTTTCACCTGGAAAACCTGGAAAAGTTCTGGAATTTTTTTAAGGAGAAATGCTAGACACCCTGCGTAAAGTGGAAAGTGAGTTCGTAAAGGGAAACTAAAGAAAATTACATCTTTCTGAATTTATCTAAACTTTAAAAGAACCAAGAAGGAATCTTCTTGATTTTTGGTATCCAATCTGATATTTCATAAATTTCGTGGAACCATATCTAGACAAACTCCGGTTGCACAAAATTCTTGTATCTTGGACTCTAAGTTTTGATCTACAATCTGATATTTTATCTTTCCTGTTTTTTTTCCAGTTTGCGGAAATCGGTCCAGCCAGATGCAGAGCAAACTCGACGAACGGACAATTCCTTGCAAATATGGCTTTTGGAGGCAAAAGGCGTACCCGCCAAAAAGCGTTATTTCTGCGAGGTATGTTTGGACAGCACATTGTACGCCAGGACCACTGCGAAGCTGAAGGCAGATCTCTGCTTTTGGGGCGAGCACTTCGACTTTCACCACCTGCCCTCCGTCAACACCATCCAGGTGAATCTCTATAGGGAAGCCGACAGGAAAAAGAAGAGGGACAAGAACGTGTTGATCGGTAAGGAAATCGCGCCTCTCCCCCTTTATGATCCATAAATTAAATTTCACAATTTAGAAAATCAATGTCACATTTCTATAAAACTCCTGCGAATAGCTAATCAATTTCTTTTTTTCGCTTTACTCTGAGACTAATACTAATGTCAATAAATTTGATTTCTAGGGTCGGTGAGCATACCAGTTCACAATGTGACTTCTCGATATCTCACAGAAAAATGGTACACCGTCGTCGGTGAAAAGGGTCCGCTTAAAGAGCCACCGGCTCTCAGAGTGAAATGCCGCTTCCAATCGGTTGACATTTTACCGGTCCAGGTTTACCAAGAATTCCTGGAGTACCTCAAGACTGATTACGCTTCGCTGTGCGAAAAATTGGAGCCGGTGATTGGCGTCAAGGCCAAAGAGGACATCGCCACTGCTTTAGTTGCTGTCATGCAAAGAGAAAAGAAGGCTCCCCAGTTTCTTGCTGATCTTGTCATGATGGACATTCACAGAATAGGTCAGTAACCTGCCTCGATCAGCCAAATTAATTCCAGGAAAACATTCTCCAATTTCGCAAGCTCTTATAAGTCTGTGGCAGTAAATAAACTTTCAAAAGTTTAAGGAATTATCGTTTTGGAAAGAGTTACTTAAATAATATGAAATTGGAAAGAGTTACTTAAATAATATGAAATTGGAAAGAGTTACTTAAATAATATGAAATCTTCTAAATTCAAATGCTTGCAACTTTGGATGCTTTCACAGAAAAGAATTTTCTCCAGGGAAACTTAGAGAGAAGAAATTATTAGAGAGAAGCTTCTATTATATTATAAATATAGAGATTTTATGCAGGATTTTATATAGGATGTAATTTAACATTGTAAATTTGCAGACGATGAGAGACTGACGTTCCGAGGAAACTCGTTGGCTACAAAAGCGATGGAAGCTTATTTGAAGCTGACGGGAGATCGTTATCTGCAAGAGACCTTAGGGGCAGTAGTGCGTGGCGCCGTCGAAGGAGGCGATTGCGAGGTGGATCCAATGAAGGTTGCCTCGGTAGCCGCTCTTCACAAGCAGCAGCAGAATCTCCGAGCCGCCGTCGAACTCGCCTGGAGCAGAATACTCAGCAGTCACGCCCATTTTCCTCTGGAGTTGCGTGAATGTTTCCGAATCTTTCGTGAAAGATTGGCAGAAATGGGTCGTGAGGATATCGCAGACAACCTTATTTCTGCTTCCATTTTTCTCAGATTTCTCTGCCCTGCTATTCTCAGCCCGTCTCTCTTCAATATTACCCACGGTAAGCTTATCACTTCCAAATCTGAATAAGAAATTTTTTAAGTTAAACAAAATTTAGTCTCCTTTATTTTCATTAATTTATTCACTTCTAGCATTCAAGGCAATAAATAATTATTACAATTTGCCCTAATAAAACGTGTGGCAATGACCATTCAGTAATGAATCTCAAATAGTGTTCGTTATAGAATTGCGATATAATTCGCGCCTTTTGTGTAAATAGTTACATGTCAAGCTGTGCGTGCAGAGCGACATTGATTCAGGGGATTCAGGGTGTCTTCCCAGAGCGTCCTGGATTGTTTACAATTTTCTCTATTTCAGAATATCCGAATGAGAAGGCGGCGAGGAATCTAACATTGGTGGCAAAGACCTTGCAGACTCTCGCTAACTTTACGAGGTTCCAAGGCAAGGAGAACTTTATGGAATTCATGAACGATCTTCTGGAACGAGAAGCGCCCTCAATGAAGAACTTCTTGCAGTTGATTAGCGTGAGTATTTAGAAAGAGTTCTATTTTTATTTAAAATTCTTGAAATAAAATTGCTGATAATCGATATTCTTTTTGCAGAGTCCACTCTCAAAAGATACATCAGCAAATAATTCTCTGGAGTTTGACGGCTACATCGACCTGGGAAAGCAACTTTCGCTCCTGCACGCCCTCCTCCGAGAAAGTGTTGCCGCCACAGCATCAACTTCTCCATCCTCGCCGCCCTCACGCTTACCAGAAATTTTGGAAAAGATCTCCGCAGCTTTGGACCAACCCGGACCCAGTCCGATATCGACAGTCCATCGCTATCCTAATCTACAGAACAACATCTTTCGCTACAATGATCCTACGATCGCGAATAGCAACTCGAATCTCTCAATTTCCGCCACCTCGACTCTGAGCAATCACAGCACCTTGAACGGCACGATAAGAGACAGCAATGAGATTTTACAGACGAATACTCTAGGACACAATAATTCCAGGAGTCCCAATGTCGTGCGAGCTGCAACTCTACCCAGAAACGCCTACCTTCCAACCAATGGAAAACTGCAGCTTCAGATAAACACTGATGACTATCCTCTAGAACCTCCAGCTTTCGTTTCTCGATCTCCGACTCCGATCGCGAGACAACACAGACCCCTAATCACCAATCGCACCGGGGTAGGATACAGACTGACTGCTAGCGCAAGCTTGGCTAATGTTAATCACTGCCAAACTCATCCGATAAGTCCCACGAGATCAGAAAGCCACAGCAACCTCAAGGACTCGAATTATAACATAACAAACGCCCAGGGAAACCAGGTGAATACTATTGCCCAACATCACAGGCACAACATCACCAGGTTGCAAAATCTAGAACTCCATGACAGAAGCGAGGATAATTATAATCATAATTACAACGTCTCGAGATCCGCTAGCAGAAATCACTTTCACAACAAGGAAGAGAACGCGAACCAAACCCAACAGCAGAATTATAACAATGTTTCCAAGACGACTGTAAATGCGAACGTGGTCGTGAATCCTTCATCGAATCTTACCCTCTCGATAAATCATCAGCCGAATAATAACTACCACAATGCGAAGACTGCAAATAATACAACTGCGAATGGAAACCTTGACGAACTTTCGGATCTGCTGAGGTACGCTGATGACGAGGTTTCAGAGTCGAAATCCCAGAAAGGATCGCAGATCTCTATTTCTCAGCTGAGCAATGTAGCTTCCTCTGGTTATCAGAGCTTCGCTGCTTACAGTCAGAGTTCCAGTCCTGTGGAATTGAGTAGCAATAATGCCAATGCTCATATCATGAGCGCTGCACCTCTCGCGTTTGCTAATCCGGTTTATCACATGGATTCGAATCATGCGAGGACGGGAAGAAGAGGAAGTAGCAGTTCGGAGGAGAGGGAAGGAATTGGCGGTGGTGTCGAGGGTGTGAGAGGTGTCGATCTTAGCCCTTCACCACCTCCTCAACAGAATGTTAGGAATGTTATTCAGAGGAATGGGCAGAATCAGTGGAGGCAGACGAATAACACGGGACATAGGACGAATGCTGAACAGTCGCAGAATGTTTGCTGTACCAAACTCAGGAGGCGTTTGTCCCTCGATTCCACAAGAGATCTCTCTGACACGAGCGAAGAGGAAAACTGCGCCACGAGGAGGAGCAAGTCTCGTAGTCACCGAAGCATCGATCAGGTAAAATCAGGGTGTCTAGCATCCTGGAAATCCTTTAAATCTTAGAAAAGTCCTTGAATTTTTTTTACCTGGAAAATCCTGGAAAAGTCATTGAGTTTCATGCATCGTCCTGGAATTCTTATCTCTATACATTTGAATTAGTAGTTTTCTTTAAATCACAGGGCTGCTACAGGTCAGAGAATTCTGGAAAGTCAGGGAAAACCTTCAAAGAGTCAGGGAATTTTTTTGATTCAACGAATTATCATTATATCTCAATGGTTATAATTATATAATTATAATATTACAAAATTAGGGATCACCGTCAGTCCCCTATTCGCCTTTTTCCCCCTTTCCCCTTTTATTCGCCAAATTTCCTAAAATTATTTGTTTTATAGTTTCATTCCTTTTTTCCCTTTTTTTAACTTTTTCCAAGAATTAGAAGAAATAGAAACTTGTGACATTCAAAAACTCTTTTAATGTTTTCTTAAATATCCCATAATTTCCAAATTTTCAAAATCTAGGAAAGTCTCCTAAAATCTCTTAAACTCATCCAGAATCTTTAAAATTGATTCAAAATCCTTGAAAATTCTCCATAATATTTGAAACTGTTCTAGAATATTCTGGGTTCTCCTACAATAATCTTATAAAATAATATTCCAAAATTTTTCAATATTCTACAACATATACTAGACTCTGCCAGAATCTTCTAAAATTTTCTAAATACTTCCGTAACCTTCCAGAATTTCTAAGCAGAATCTTTTAGAATCCTCCAAAGTCTACAAAAGATAACCGAAATTCTCTCAAATTCTTTAGAATCTTTAAAATTTATCTGAAATCTGTACAAATTCTCCAAAATATTCTAGACTGTTTTAAAATCTACAATCATTTAGATTCTTCTGGATTCTTTCATAATCTTTTAGAAACTTCTGGATTCTAAATAAATAATTTTATTTATCTATAATAATCTTATGCAATCTTAAAGAATTCTTAATACAACCTTAAAGAATACTGAAAAATTCTTTGTTTGGACGACTAAGAACCATTCCTAATCGAAAAATGAATTTTCTGAAATACTCTACAAAATATACTAGTATGTTCCAAAATCTTCTAAAATTGTCTAAAATCTTCGAAACTCTTACATGATCTTCTAAAATCTTCTAGAATCTTCAAGAATATTCTGAAATGTACCTGAAGTTTTGAACGTTTAAATGAACGAAGTTTTTTTCATAACTCAAATTCATTTTGAAAAATCGTTCAATGTAGAAAATAAAGAATAATATCATTTAACAAGTTATAATTATATCTCAATAGTTATAATTGTAATTTAACATTTGTTATAACTATATAATTATATTATTACAAAATCGGGGATCACAGTCAGCCCCCTATTTCCCCTTTTTCCCCCTTTCCTTTTTATTCTCCAAATTTCCTAAAATTACATTTTTTATAGTTGCATTCCTTTTTCTCCCTTTTTTCCCTTTTTATATTCAAATTTTCGAATAATTTTCCAAGAATTAGGAGAAATAGAAACTTGGGACATTCAAAAACTCTTTTAATATTTTCTTAAATATCCAATAATTTCCAAATTTTCAAAATCGACGAAAGTCTCCTTAAATCTCTTAAAGTCCTCCAGAATCTTTAAAAATTATTTAAAATCCCTAAAAATTATCCAAAATATTTGAGACTTCTAGAATCTTCTGGGTTCTCCTACAATAATCTGATAAAATAATATCTCACAATTTTTTAATATTCTACAACATATACTAAACTCTTCCAGAATCTTCTAAAATTTTCTGAATACTTCCGTAATCTTCTAGAATTTTCTACGGAGTCTTTAAGAATCCTCCAAAGTCTACAAAAGATAACCGAAATTCTCTTAAATTCTTTAGAATCTTCAAAATTTATCTGAAATCTATAAAAATTCTCCAAAATATTCTAGACTGTTTTAGAATCTACAATCATTTAGATTCTTCTGGATTCTTCCATAATCTTTGAGAACCTTCTGGATTCTAAATAAATAATTTTATATAAGTATACTAATCTTATACAGTCTTAAAGAATTCTTAATACGATCTCAAAGTATTCTGAAAAATTCTTTAATATTTTACAAAACATACTAGTATGTTCCAGAATCTTCTAGAATAGTCTAAAATCTTCTGAACTTTTCCATGGTTTTCTAAAATCTTCTAGAATCTTCAAAAATATTCTGAAACGTACCTGAAGTTTTGAACGTTCAAATGAATGAACTTTTTCTCTTAACTCAAATTTATTTTGAAATATCGTTCAATCTAGAAAATAAAGAGTGATATCATTCAACAAATTATAATTATATTCCTATAGTTATAAATATAATTTAACATTTGTTATAATTATATAATTATAATATTACAAAATCAGGAAACACAGTCAGCCCCCTATATCCGTTTCCCCCCCTTTCCCCCTTTTATTCTCCAAATCTCTTAAAATCACTTTTTTTTTATAGTTTCATTCTTTTTTCTCCCTTTTTTCCCTTTTTATATTCAATTTTCCGAATAATTTTTCAAGAATTAGGAGAAATAGAAACTTCTGAGATTCGAAAACTCTTTTAATGTTTTCTTAAATACCCCGTGATTTCCAAATTTTCAAAATCTACGAAAGTCTCCTAAAATCTTTTAAAGTCCTCCAGAATCTTTAAAATTGATTTAAAATCCTTGAAAATTCTCCAAAATATTTAAGAGTGTTTTAGAATGTTCTGGGTTCTCCTACAATAATCTTATAAAATAATATCACAAGATTTTCCAATATTCTACAACATTTACTAGACATTTCCAGAATCTTCTTAAATTTTCTGAATACTTCCGTAACCTTCTAGAATTTTTTACAGAATCTTTTAGAATTCTCCAAAGTCTACAAAAGATAACCGAAATTCTCCCAAATTCTTTAGAATCTTTAAAATTTATCTGAAATCTATAAAAATTCTCCAAAATATTCTAGACTGTTTTAAAATCTACAATCACTTAAATTCTTCCATAATCTTTTAGATCCTTCTGGATTGTAAATAAATAATTTTACTTATCTATAATAATTCTATACAATCTTAGATAATTTTGAAAAAATCTTTAATATTCTACAAAATATACTAGTATGTTCCAGAATCTTCTAAAATCGTCTAGAATCTTCTGAACTCTTTCATGATCTTCTAAAATCTTCTAGAATCGTCAAGAATATTCTTAAATGTACCTGATGTTTTGAACGTTCAAATGAACGAACTTTTTTCTTCACTCAAATTTATATTGAAATATCGTTCAATCTAGAAAATAAAGAGAAATATCATGAGCTTCTTTATCATTACATTAGTTTTTATATTAATGTACCAATATTTTAGAATAAATTTGAGTTTAAAACGAAATCAAATAAAGATTTCGTTTATTTGAACTTTCAAAACTTCAAGCACATTATTCTGAAGTGTTTTAGAATCTCCAGAATGCTGCCAAATCCTTTAGAACTCACTAAAAAGACTAATAATCTTGAAGAATCTTCTGGACTGTTTTCAGATTCTTCCTAAAATTCTGTAGACTTTTAGAGTCTTCAAAAAAAAAGTGGGAAAGAGACTAGAAGATTTTAGAACTTTGTGGAAGATTTTGGAAGGATTAAGAAGTCTCTGGGAAATTCTAAAACAATCAAAAATCTAGATTGTAGAGAAGATTTTTGGGACTTCAAAAGATTCAATGAATCTACAAGTTGATGAAAAATTAAAAATATTCTAGATGATTTCAAAGGTTTGTTGAAAACTCCAGAAGTCATGAGGGATTTTTGAAAATTCTTAAAGCATTCCAAAGATTCTAAAAGATTAGATATTTGAGGAGTGTTTTAATAGATTCTAGATAGGAATCTGAGATTTTTGAGGATTTTTTAAGATTCTGGCGAATTGTAGCTTCCTTGGTATTTAAAAAAAACTTCCCGTTTTTCGAAAAAGAAATCACCTATTTTCTTTAAAATTGAATTACTGAGAAAAACTTCCCCTTTTTCAAAAAAGAAATCCCTTATTTTCTTTAAAATTGAACTATTGAAAAAAAACTTCCTCTTTTCAAAAAAGAAATCCCTTATTTTTTTTTTAAAATTGAACTACTGAAAAAACTTCTCCTTTTTCAAAAAAGAAATTCCCTATTTTCCTTAAAATTGAACTACTGAACCATTGTGATCCCTATATTATATAACTATAATATATAATTATAACAGCAGACAACGGTTAGGGAAAATGAAAAATTGTTCAGGGAAAGTCAGGGTATTTTGAAATGGGAATTTTGTAGCAACCCGGAATGAAATTAGAAGCTGTTTATCAATTGCTTTAGTAAGCTTTTGTAGAAAACTACATATTCACTTAGTAAGGCTTACTAATAAATTCATTTAGTCAGTTTACTGAATGAATTTGTAGTTTTTTACTGAAAAATTGTAATCTTTTTATTAAAGATTAGTAGAAACGCTTACTAAGTAACTTACTTAGTATAAAACTACTAATTCTTCTTAGAGAGTATTTCCTTAAAAAATTCTTTATTGAGCTTATACAGATAAATACAGTTAGCTAAACTAAAGAACTTCATAAATCGTCTAATTTTATATTGTTCAGTTAGTTATATAAATTATTTCTATCGTACAGGTTCCAACAAAAAAAATTTTTCCCTGAAAGTTTATGGTAATAATTAAAAGATGATACCTGAAAAAATGTATTTTTCACCTAGAAAATCTGGAAAAATTCTGGAATTTTTTTAAGAAGAAACGATAGACACCCGGGTAAAATGCAAACTCACGAATCTACGAAGAAGTTTCTAATTACTTTGAATCCACAGTTTAAGAATTTTACAGTTTGTCTTTATAAATTTTATTTTTCTGCAGGTTTCTAAATCTTGGTTTTAAATCTTATAATTTAGATCTTTGTAATCTTCCTAAGTTATATCAATATTGTTTCTGTATCTGTGTTCAAAACATCTCGGAAGTTATTCAAAGTCCTTTCGATGGTAATAAAATGCTGAAGTAACAAGCTGTGAATAACAAACTAAATTTCTGAGGAGCATCTTCATAATCTAAAAGCAGTCAGGCGGCTAATGTCTCGTAACTAACACACTATGCGTTTCTATTCGTTTCCAGTACGAGGTGGAAATTGAAAGGCTACAGAGCAACGTAGATCGTCTGCGTGCGCGCTTGGCTGCAACTGATGATACGGAGTTAGACGGCATAGCACCTGATACCAAAATGAAGAGCATCATCTCCAGGTATATCATCATCACCGTCATTCTCTTTCTTGCATACGCGCTATAGTTATTCGAAACTTGCCTGAATGTAATCATCCGCCGCGATCAGTATCGTTTCTCTTAGTTTAACTCATCGCGACGTGATTCTCCATTCCTCATCCTAACTTTGCTGAATTTAGGTCCCGTCTTCGTCGAGGAGTTCGAATTTCTGGAGAAAAAAAATCCTGTGTCCTTTTTCACGAATTTCATTTATATTAATCTCATCCTGGAAATAATCTACTCCAAAGAGTAATAAAATTAAGAGAATTATCTAATTTAAAAAATAACAATCAATCTGATTCAGAAAACAATTTCCTTCACTCTTTCGTCCTTTCATCTTGGAATTGTAATAAATTTCTATTCGGGATTATTGATAAATTACTCTTTTTTTAATGAATCAAGCCTTGATCTAATATGTATGTTTAATTGATTGTGTGTTCCTGTGCATTCTATCCGCTGCTTGATCTGGATATTGGTGTAAGAGTCAATTATATTTCTAAGCTTTTTTACGTATTACACCACTTTTTAGCCGTTGGTTGTTACCTTTGATTTATTATCAAGTCACGCGCCAATCCCATCGAATCGCTTGATTTTCAAAAAAAAAAAAAAAAAGAAGAAACGATCTGGTACTCATTGCTTCTGCCAATTGGATCCATCCTCCTTTATCGCTAATTATTATTATCTTCTCACGCTAAACACGCATCGTACATTCATTTATCACCTATACAGACAATTTATCAAACTGCTCTTCTATAAAAATTTACACAGAATTAAAAATACAAGGTACCTTTATTTGGGACTTTATCGAGTTTTAAGATGTAACTATTGTAACTATCTAGTAGTCAATATTTGAGAATTTATATCTACCAAACACACAATTAAAAAATCCTCTTTTAAATAATTTGCACAAATGCTACTGCTTTCTTTTAGTTGCTCTCGACTCTTCCAGCTAAAAATTTCGTTTGGCTTCTTTTACAGTTTGAGTTCAGTTCCATGCGAAGCTGAGGAAATTGCTATCCAAAATAAATATTGATAAGCCTCGCACTGAACTGACTTTGCAGGATCTAATACTTTCATGGTTCTTAAATGTGTCAATTTTTGATCTCAGGTTAATCTCTGTGGAGGAGGAACTTCGTCGCGAACAACAGAAGATGTCGGCAGCATTATCGTACAAGCAGCGCGTGATCGACGCGCAGGAACAGCAAATAGCTGCCCTGGACGCGGCGAACAATCGCCTTATGTCGTCGAATACAAGACTGTTGTCCGCATTAACCTCCCTCAAGCAACGCTACAACGCCAAGGCTCAGCCCAATAGTGAAGCTGCATCTCTTCTGCAAAATATCGCCGACATCGGTGAACTCAAAAGCTCCTCTTGTTGAGTTCACAAGAAGAGATCTCAAAAATGATGCGTCGTTGGGACTCGCTCTGGATAACTCGATTCTTCTAGAATTTTTCAATAATTTGGTTCCCATCAATTTCTTTTGCTGTTTTTTTAAGTATCCGAAATATGTGTTCTCTAGGTAGAATTGAGTTTTGTTAACTAGGTTTATGAAATCTAGCATTGGCTTAAAGTCGATTTTTCTCTTTTGAATGTTAAAAATCTACGCTTTTAGTTTCACCTTGTTAATTTTATTTTGATTTCTCTACGTCAATTTTAAGCCTTAGGAAAACACTTTAGAGGCTACCTATGGATTGTAGGCACGAGAAATAAATCGGTAGAATCGATTTTTGTCAATTAGAGTAAACGACCTTGGAGGATTTAACCAACTTTGCTGGCTTTAACGACGATTTTAGAGTTGTACATCTGCTGGTTCATTTCCGAACGAGGTGAAAGAATGATATTCTTTCTGGAAAAAATGTACTGTCGAAGAATTTCTTAATTGTTAGAGATTATGGTAAATTTTCTGCGATATTCGTTAGTGTAGAAGGAGAGGAATGAATTTTTCGGGCTGCTTGTAAATGAGTTAGACCGACAAATCGTTTTACTCCTGAGAATCGACAGATTATCAAAGATGTCTGTATATACACAGTACCTTAACGCACAATCACTGCATGACACAATATTTAGGATAACAAACCATTGAATCTCCGCATATAAACTTGTACTTCATACTCAGAGAATTTGGGTAATTGCGAAGTTTGTATTTAAGCGTAAAGCGCCTTTGTATTTAATTTTTTCGGAGCGAGTCCTCAAGCGAGACTTCAAGCTTGATAAATAATTGGACGAAAGCTTCGGGACACAACGTGAGAAATCGTCTCGAACAAAGCGAATGTACTCTATGCGATAATATTTATTTAGTAGTTGCTACCAAAGATGAAAAAGATTCTTTCTGAATTGTATAAACGTCGTGTAAGATATTTCGTTGACTTCTGCCTGTGTCGCCTTTCGTTTCCACCATTGATCCGGTATTTAAAAAATATTTTAGGATTTACTCCATTTTATGAGAAGAGATTTTACAGGAAGATTTCGTCAGAACAAACTTTCTTTTCTTGCGTGTACTTTTCAACATGAAGTCTAATTGAAATTGGTTTTGTTTTATTTTTGTTTTTAGATTTCGAGATATTTTTTTCGAAAAAATTGTAGATGATAAATACCGGGTTTTAGGTTGCAAAAAAAGCGACTGGAGGAATTGTGAGGAGTTTTCTCTTCGCCAGTGGAGATGCTTTTACGCTGGACACAGTGCATACCGCATGACAATTATTAGTTATTTAACGTATTCACGTTTCACTGCTGTTTTAAGTTTCACATCACAGCAATTGTTATAAGTTTACTATGGTAGCCATTATCGTACAAGGCATGAATCTCGCAAGTTTCTGTGAGTGTATGTGAGTGAAAGGGAAAACGTGAGGATGATTACTGTAGTGTGTAATATCCCATTAAAAGTATTATCTTGTCGACTTGTACATTAGGACGTTATTTCCGAGGAAATTTGATCGATAGTGTTTTTTTTTTGTCGCAGATTATTCTTGTATAGTAGAAAATACCAGTCCTTTCCCTTTTTTGTACTTTTGCCACGCTCCTCGAGTTTGCGCGATTTACTCCTGAAATTATCAGGCGCGAATTGCGTTATGAAAATTAATATATTAACGCTAACAATCGTCGGAAGATGTAATCGATTAAGATAGATATTCTATTTAAAAAAATCAATCAATAGTGTGTACATTACTAAGTTTCATATATTCTTTTCTGTAATAGAAATCTTGTATTTAAGCGTGTAGCGATCACTGGTTCTACGTGAACAAATAAATATGATCACTGGTTCTACATGAACAAATAAATATGATCACTAGTTCTATGTGAACAAATAAATATGATCACTTGTTCTACGTGAACAAATAAATATGATTAGACAAAGTTTTTCTGCCTTGTCATATTTCTTTATTCCTTTAGTCCATTTTCTAAAATATATTTTAAATATTTATATAGTATTTAATATATATATAA
>JBAGKK010000167.1:232778-252692 GCA_037177015.1 Euceroptres primus
CATTTTTCACAGAAATTTAAATTATATATTTATAAAAATTTTGCTTGGATTTTCATTTTTCACAGAAATTTAAATTATATATTTATAAAAATTTTGCTTGGATTTTCATTTTTCACAGAAATTTAAATTACATATTTATAAAACTTTTTCTTGGATTATTTTCATTTTTCACAGCAAAAAAGAGCTTTTTATGTTAATTTTTTTGTGTTATTAATATCATTTTAGATGATATTTTTTCAAGTTCTTAATTAAATTATTCATAAAATAAAAATAGATATTCATTAGATGATATCAAGCTCCTAATAACAATGCTTTGATTTACAAATATATTTATAATTGATGGAAGTGTTCTTAGCCTAATGAAGAAGTCTTTCTAAACGTTGATAAGTAATTACTGTTTAAATTGCTTTTCATCAGAAATAACTTTTCTAGTGACAGTAGCTTCGTATAATTAGAATTTCTAAAGCTTAAAAATGTTAGATAAAGAAGTATAAAATGTAGTTAATTTATCTGGGATTAAGTAAATCAAGTTCCATTACAATTTTTCTAATACCTAAAATTCTGAAAATCTGAAACATCTGAAGTTTTGGATTATGGTTTAATTATATATTTTATGATTTATTTAATTATGATTTAATTATGTTTTGGATTATAAATTAATTTAATTAATATTAATGAAAAATTAAGTCAGGCCTCTGATCTCAAACACAATAATTAAACTAATTGAAAATATTTTTAAAAAAAATAGAATCGAAGGACGATGAACTTGAAGCGATATTTTTTTTTCGAAATCCGCGAACTATCGACTATGTTATCTGCAGGTGTTCGACCCCGTGGTAAAAACAGTTGCTTTTGCTGATCCCTATTCGAGATCTCAGAGCTCTTATCATTTATTCCAATTTCTTTCGTATACCACTTTATTGACAATCGACGAGACGTTTATCGCTTCCATCTAGAACGGTACAATATAAAATCAGATTCCGCGCGCACGAGTGTTGTGGATATACACGATAAGCTACGATGACCACTTTTGTTAAGACTTATTTCAATTCCGATTGATTCTGTTTTGAGGAAACTTTCAAGAAAACTAAAGCTCTTGTATGTTTGAAAAATTGAGTGGGAAACATATTATTTTTGAAGAAAAGTTTAAGGTAAGCTCCGAAAAGCTTTAGGTCCAATAATAACTGTTAGTATTTCACTTGCACTATTTAATTTCAGTTTTAAATGGAAGTGAATATTTTGGTTTAACTTTTTCCTCCTACTTTCTCGATAATAAAAGAGTAAAAGCTGTTTTTTTTCTGATCAAAATCCTAGACAGACTATAGAGAAGGGTATATAATTTTCAAGAAATGCAAAGTATATAATATCAATAAATGTAAATTTTATAAATAAAAAATAAAATAAATAAATTTTAATAAATAAATTTTATATTATTTAAATGTAAATAATGTATGAATAATGAATGAAAAGAACAAACTATTTAAGGATTCTCCAAATTATGATTATATGATTATATTATATTGTATTACGATTATGATTATATTCTCCAATATAGTGATTTTGCTCGGAGAAAATAGTATTTTGCTAGTAAAAAATTAGCGTCTAAAACTCTTGTATTAGTTACTTATATTTTTTATTTTGAGTCGTCTCCATTGAAAACTCAATTCTTTTTAGAGCATGCGTCTGAACCCGGTTGCTCGAAATGTATATTTTAACTCGACGCAGAGTTTAAAAATGCATGTCATCCCCAAGATTGCTTTCTTTCCAATCTGGAACCCGTTTGTACCATCGAAACAAACCTAATTTTTCTTACCCTTGCCCTTTTTGTATTTTTGAAGACACTATTTGTAATGGAAATTATTTTACCACCATTATTTCATTTCTGGTCCCTACAATTGTCGAGTTGGCGTTGCATGCTCTAGATTAGCATTCTAAGCTAGGAACTAGAAATCTGAAGCTTTTTTAGAAGGCATTTTCATTCGTGGAAATTAGTTGTCCGGGAGGGCTTTTCGGGTCAAGGAAGACGAAGGGAAGGAAGTTCAGAGTCCAGATTCGTCCTTCGGAAAGTACTCGTGGACTTCGGATGTGAAAGGCTGGTAAGGGTGAGAATAAGTAGGCTTTGATGGCACGTGTTTGAGAGAGAAACTATGTTACCGTGGCGGCATAAACGGCCACGGTAACGGTAACGGGAACGGTCCGGCGACACGACCTAGTCGCGGTGTACACGCAGAGAGTGAACGGCTCAGGAATTTAAAAGTGAAACTCCGAGATGATCCGGATTCTCTCATCCACTACCCACGTCCTTTCCTTTGATTACCCTATCTCAAGTTCATTAATTTCAAGAGATATCAATCGGCAAAATTTTACTAGACTCACTAGCGGTAAAATATTTCGAAATTTTTTATCGTTAGGGAATACCCTCGGGAGATGAAATTAATTTTGGCCTTTTCGAAATTGTCTCTTTTAATGTAAATATCGATTATACCAATGATATGAATATCATTTTGGTATCACAACTTCTGAAAATTGGTGATCACTCCTTCGTTATTTTTGTGAATATTAAAGTTCCTAAATTAGCTTCCGTGTCAAAATTTGCACTTCAAAACTTCAGTTACGTCGACAAAAAAGTCTTCCTCTTTGTAAACATTAAAGTTCCTAAATTAGCTCCAATCAATGTCAAAATTTGCACTCGACGAATGTTAAACTCCAAAAAATCATTTCATTATATTCATCTTCTCTTTCTTTCTCCTTTGTCCTTTTCCTTTCGGCTCGTTGACGATCACGTGTTGTCGCGATTACACAAGATGACGTAAGACAAGAAAATTAATTCGCGTGTGATTTCAGGCAGTCAGTAATTCAAAAGTAGCTCAAGAGTTAATTAAGGGAAAAAAATACATCTTCCCTAATTTCAACACTAAGTGAAAACTCAAGTGAAAACTAAAGTGAAGAACGAAAAAGAAAGTGCGTGATGATGTTAATGACAATTGTGCACATGACGATGATGATGATTGTGAGTGTTGTTGGTCTAGTACACTAAAAATGCGTTGAACGAGGAAAAAAAGTCGGTGAACAGATTTCTCCAAGCTTCTCTTGCGGAAGAACTTCTTCGTCATCATTGGCGTTTACATTGATGGCAGATCATCGACGCAATAAAAATGTGAGTCACGTGGTCTGATCAATAAATATAGCTGTGGTGTTGATAAGTAACTTCTGGAAAAATAACAATAGGAAAAGAATTGATAAATTGTTTTTTTATGTAATTGTTTCTATCATTTTCTAGGAATCAAACTGTTTCATCAGTTTTGAACAATGCGCTCTTAACAAAAGGATATACATGGAATATCCTGAGGATATCCCTAAGGGATGTCGGGACTTCCTGAAATAGTCCCCAGGATATCCTGGGATGACTTACGGATATCCCAGGGATATCCTCATTTTCGCTCCGTACTCTCTAAATCTGAATCAGTTAAATGTTACTAATTCATCAGTGACTGCATTCTAGCTATGGCAATTAGTAGAATTCTACTGACAATTAGTGAAAAATTACTAAAATTTTAGTAGATTTTTATTGATTAAACAGTGAAAACGATAACCGAAGTTTCAGTGATGCTTACTGAAATTTCAATTATCGTTTTCACTGGTTAATCAGTAAAAATCTACTAAAATTTTAGTAATTTCTCACTAATTGTCAGTAGAATTCTACTAATTGCCATAGCTAGAATGCAGTCACTGGTGAATTAGTAAAATTTACCTGATTCCAAGTAAGAGAGTAGGATATCCCGCTCATGTCCAAGAAGTTTGGCAACGCCAACTTCAAATTTCGAAAAAATTAAAATTGTGCTGAATTGTGCTAGATTTGTGCTCTATTGTGCTGAAAACAAGTTTTTTTGGAAAAATGAAAATTTGAGCCGAAAAATCAAAAAAACATTTTTTTATGTCAGCCTCGCCAATTGGGTTTTTTTTTGAAAAAATAAATTTTGTACTGGGTAGCATAAAAGTCACACAAAAATGTGCCGCAAATTTGATATTATAAATCATTTTCGAATGTGCCGCAAAATTTGATATTATGAACTATTTTCGAAAAAAACAATATTTAAAAAAATCAGCCGCGCCATTTTGTTTAAAAAAAAATTGTGCTAGAAACTACCTGCTACGCATACTACTATGCTGTAAATATGAAGTCAAAATCTTAACCCATTTTCGAAAAAGAGCGACTTAAAAAAACTCAAAAATATGATCAATTTCAGAATTTCGAAAACGGAAACTTGTGCTGAGTTGTGCTAGGCTAGCACAATAATGATCTCTAATGGCAATTTTCACCGGTATTAATATTTTTCAAAAAATGAAATCTTTTTGAACTTGGAACGCGTTTTTGACCTAAAACTTTCAAAATTACAAAATTCGAAAATCTGAAACTTGTGCTGAGTTGTGCTAGGCTAGCACAATAATTATCTTTAATGACAAATAGCACTCAAATTAATATTTTCCCAAAATTAATTCAGTTTCACTGCAATACATATTATATTCCAAAATATTTAAACCTTTTTTAATTGGACGTAATTTTTTGACTCCAAATTTTTTAAAAAAAGAAACTTGCAGAAAAATTGTAGTAAATTGCCTGTTGCGAATTTTGATAAGATTATAATTTTAAGCTAATGCTTTTGTTTATTATTACTAAAAAAAATGGTTTACTTCCCCTTTTTCATAAGGGATCGTCCATAAACTACGTTACGCGTTTTTCATTTTTTTAAACAGAGATAAGAATAAAATCGCTGTAAAGTTGAAAAGGACAGCACTGCATAAACAGAAGAAAAACAGGTAAAATCCCTAAATGAGTTGAAACCGAATAAAAGTTCAAAAAATGTAAAATAAGATATTTTTAACTAAATTTAAAAAAAATTATTTCTGCTCTTTTTTATTAGCTACAGATTTCATTTGTATCATTTTCAAAGATACGAATTTTAAAAAAAGTTTTACAATCTAATTTTAAGTTCTTTTTTGCATACTTTATAAATTTTACATAATTTTTTACAATGCTAATAATGCATTATTTATTTATTTATTTATTTAAAATTGAAATTGCAGATTTTTTCATGCGCCAAAACTTTTAAAAATATTCCTAATGTTTGAAACTGGCAGTGTTAATTTTGGAAAATATTTTGACAAATTTGTTTAGCGAGAAATGAGAAGCTTAGTGGATTGTCACAATCATGTTTGCTAGTTATAAATTCACTATTTCTCTATATTACATATGTAGTCATTAATATTATAGTATAATAAGAAATATAATAAGAAGTAATGTATAGAGCATTTTTCAAACCGGAAAAATTACTATACTCGCCTAACAATATTCAGATTTTCAAAATTTGCATTTTTGTGGATTTTGGGTACAAAAATAATTATAAAATTATCCAGAAAACAGAATTAAATCCTGAAAAATTCAAAATCTAAATTCTAACATTAACGTCCAAAATCAAATTAACAATCACCAAAGATTCAAGAAATTTCCTACAAAATTTCAAGAATCAGATCCACGACCAAATTTGGACAAACCACCCTCAATCAAAATCTAAAATACTAAAATAAAAATAGAGGAAAGAAAAAGAAGGCAACCTCCAAAACCAATAAAATATAAATTATTAGTCCAACTTCAAAAAAAAAAAATATTTCAAAGTTAAGAAAATTTGACTTTTCTTGGTCAAAAATGTATTCCACGTTCAAAAAGATTGCATTTTTCTGCAAAATATTAATTTGAGTGCAATTTGATATAGAGATAATTATTGTGCTAGCCCAGCACAACACAGCACAAGTTTCCGATTTTTGAAATTCGTATTTTTGAAAATTTTGGGTCAAAAATTTAGTCCAAGTTCAAGAAGATTGAACTTTTTTGGAAAATATGAATTTGGATGCAATTTGTCAAAGAGATAATTATTATGCTAGCCTAGTTCAACTCAGCACAAGTTTCGGATTTTCGAATTTCGTAATTTTGAAAATTTGGGGTCAAAAACAAGTTCAAAAAGATTGTGTTTTTTGGAAAATATTAATCCCAGAGAAAATTGTCATTAGATATAATTATTGTGATAGCCGAGCACAACTCAGCACAATTTTTAGATTTTCGAAATTCGTGTTTTTGAAAATTTTGGGTAAAAAACGCGTTCCAAGTTCGAAAAGATTGTATGTTTTTGGAAAATATTAATCCTAGTGAAAATTGCCATTAGAGATAATTATTGTGCTAGCCTAGAACAACTCAGCAAAAGTTTTCATTTTTCGAAATTCTAAAATTGATCATTTTTTTGAATTTTTTTTGAGTCGCTTTTTTTGAAAATGGTTTAAGATTTTTACTTCATATTTGCAGCACAGTAGTATGCGTAGCAGGTAGTTCCTAGCACAATTTTTATTTTGTCAAAAAAAAAACAAAATGGCGCGGCTGATTTTTTTAAAAATATTGTTTTTTTTTTTGCAAATGGTTCATAATATCAAATTTTGGTTTACGGCACATTTTTGTGTGACTTTTATGCTACCCAGTACAACATTTGTTTTTTCAAAAAAATCAATTGGCGAGGCTGACTTAAAAAAATGTTTTTTTAATTTTTCGGCCCAAATTTTCATTTTTTCAGAAAAATTTTACGGAACAAAAGAGCACAAATCTAGCCCAATTCAGCACAATTTACATTTTTTCGAAATTTGAAGTTGGCGTTGGCAACTTCCTGGACATATCCCGCTCAGGATATTCTGCGGATATTCTAATAATGTCCTGATGCGAATACCGCCTCGTTTTACTATTCGAAAGCAAAATCAATTTCAGTATTGCTGAACAATGCGAGTAAAAAAATATATATGTACTTATTTTTCTAGAATTAAATTTTATTCACAAAAAAACTTTAAATTAATTTTTTGTCATTATTTTTACAAAGATTGACACTTGTAAAACTTAATACAAAGTGCGCAAAATTATCCACGTGAATATTATTTTTAAAAGTAATTAATATTTGTAAAGCGTTGCAACAATTGGGATATCCTCTGGTTGTCCCAGGGATATCATGAAAATCCTGGGATATCCGAAGGACATCCTACGGACATGTGGTTTCGTAAATTCAGAACAACCCCAGAAAATCCTAAGGATATCCCACACAATAAATTCAGGATATCCATGGGACATCCCGCGGATATCCATGGGACATCCCGCGGATATTCATAGGACATCCCGCGGATTTTCAGGATATCCTGAGGATATCAGTTACTATGAGGGTGCACTCAGAAAAAAATTTGTCGGTTGATTGCATTTGGTTGATTACAAAAAGCATTGGGGTTAAGTGTACCAATTTTTTGTTACGTTAACCATAAACATGGCTTGCTTCAACCAAAGTTTTTGGTTGAATCGTCTTGCTAATTTAACAAAATATTTTATTATGATTGAACCAAATGTTTTGGTGTAATCCGCCAAACTATTTTTAGAGAGCTTTTGTTAAAATATATCAATATTTTTTATTTAACCGAATATTTTTCTGAATGTGGTAAATGATTTTTTGAATAACTTGAGATAACATAGTTGAAATTATTAAACTAGAAAAATGTTTTTTTTCTGGAACGGGAGTTGCAA
This sequence comes from Euceroptres primus, assembly GCA_037177015.1. NCBI lineage: Eukaryota > Metazoa > Arthropoda > Insecta > Hymenoptera > Figitidae > Euceroptres > Euceroptres primus. The sequence continues at coordinate 240,379 of JBAGKK010000167.1, forward strand.
TTATAAAATTGCCGACTGCTTTGAAAGAGTTGGACTCTTGCACTCCAGTTAGAAAGGAAAGGAAACGGATAGAAGGCGAGTTTAGTTTATCGCGCAGTTGGTTGGCTAGGCTCGTAGATCGAGTTTCACTTCTTCACTGTCTCTTTCCAAGACTCGTTTTCATAAGCCGCGAACCAAATGCGAATCGAACGGATTCCGGAAATAATCCGCTCCGGAAGTAATGCCACCTTTGTCTTTCGCTCCATATCTTTTACGAGACCACTGATTACACTCCAGATCCGAGTTCAACCACGAAGTTATTAAATGACTGATCAGAAATTAGGAATGAAGGGGTCGAAAAATGCTCTTCAGTGTGAAATCACCTTTCTTCACTTAGACTCACTACTTTACACTTTTTTAGAAGTCAAAAAGCAAAGTCACAGATTGTTTGGTGGTAAAACTACAGTTGCCATGTTCAGAATTCTCATAAACACAGGAAAATATGTAAATTCACTTATTATCTTGGGAATAATGGGGATTAATAATCTCAAGTGAAGTAAGGGTGCTTTCACTCTGAAGATGATTTTTTATGTTTTTTTGAAGCCGTGGAATTTTGTTCAGCCTTTTTTAAAAAGGGAAAATTAATCTGTTTATTTGAAATAGAAATTTTTAAAGTTCGAAATAAGTAACTAAAATATTTTTATATAGCGGAATTCTTGAAAATATTAATTGAGGAATATTAAACTATTTATTAGTGTGTGAGGTTTCAATGTAAGATCATTCTGCACGCTTCATGAAACACGCCAGACGGAAGCTGTCTACGCTTCCGGCATTGTAAAGTATGTACCGATCGCTAAGGATCGGCTTCACAGACAGCAATTGATTTCTGTTTCTTCGACGTAACCTCCCCCCTTTTATTCTCCTTTCAACCCCTCCTTTTCCAATTTATATGGCTTTTGCCTCCTTCTCACGGAAAATGTGTGCGTGCCCTCATTTTCTCTATGCGTTTCGTTGGCATTTAGGATTGTCAGAACCACACGAATGACCTATACGCGTATCTATTTTGAGAAAGGAAATAGCAAAAAAATTAGGAGCTCTCTAAATATGAATTACATAGCGAAGTCAGTCACTAATTCACTTTAGTGAAAATTTCCTCTAATAATCGTTTATAATATTGGATGCCAATTTTGGCTTTAGGGACAAATTATTAATAGTTTTCGACTAAAGCTTTAGTGAAAACTTTAAAACTACTAAGAAAAATAGTGAAATACGACTAATAATTAGTAAAAATTTTCACTAAAGTAAATTAGTGACCGATTTTTCACTAACTCAGATTTACAGAGAGGCAGAATAGAGAATAATTTTTGGATAATTGATCCAACAAAGATATTTGAAAGAAGTTATTTCCCTTTTACAGAAACGATTATAATTGACATTCATAAAGTAAAATTCGGTAATATATTATCAGATAGACTCGACATTTTTGTATGAAAACTATAATCAACTCTTTATCTTCCAACCGTTAACCTCAATGAACTCGATTCTTTGCTCGAAAATTTGCAGACATTCCGATAACTAATTTTAAAGCAAACGAGTATAAATCTGTAATAAGACTTTTTCTTACTATGAACTGGCAAAGTGTTCATTATAATGAGTTTCTGAAGTCTTGGGAATCAATAGTATGATTAAAATTAAGATATCTCGTTTGCTGGGGGTCTTCTGGGCGTATTTTGAAATTATTTATCGCAATTTTGTCTGGCTTTTAAGGCAGCTCGGACTTGCATTTCATTTAATTTTCATTTGATAGCAGCAAAAGGCGAACTGTTTCGATAGAAAGGATTAAAATAATTCATGTTATTCGATAATTACGTTATATTTTAAAAGTACAACTTTTGCGCAAAATAATTCATATTATTCGATAATTACTTTATACTTTAAAAGTACAAGCTTTTGCACTTACATCGTTACTAAACATCATTATAGGATTTGAATTTCATTCGAAGATAAATAATCCACATTTTAAAAATATTTGTCTTGACCTAGTGTCTGCGAGATTCGCGAATATAATTCTGAATATAAAAGAACTAGCTACTGAATAATTCTCAGATCGTGATATAAGAATACATGTCTGTGTTGGTATAATGCTGTGAGGGTGTAGTTTATTTTCAGCGGTTTTGTACGTACACTTTTGGGTCTTGTAAACTTCAGAGAAGTTCATTTATTTCTGCACATTTCAATGATTATTCCATCTCTTATTTTATTTAGCTAAAGCAGAACAAGTTAATTGCGTTTGAAGTTTTGTAAATGTTCAAATGAACGAAATGTTTATTTTCTTTCTTTTTATACTCAAATTGGTTATAAAATATTCTATCTAAAAATCTGAATTAGTGAAAAGTAAGAAACTAATTTATTTTAGTAAAAATTTCTACTAATTATTAGTCATTTTTGACTAAAACTTTAGAGGCATTTCGCACGAGAACGAGGGGCATGTCTCGAATTTTTCTTTACTTTTGGTCATAAATAGTGTTTGGGATACTCAATAACTATACCAATTATTGTTTCGAAATTTTAAAATGTTTTTGTGATATTTAAATTAACAATTTCATGCTGCTTTTTACGTTTTAGAATAACTCAGTTGCTAATAAGAATAAAGAAAAATGTTTGAGACAGTTTTTGTTCGTAATTTATTGAAATTTCAGGAAAAAAATAAAAAGAATAATATTTGCTATTGTTTACTTAAAAAATAAAATTGAGTTTTTGTTTTTAAATATGTTCTTGACGCGATATGATTTTGAAAAAAAGTCATGAATATACGTTGACATGTTTACAAGTTTGTCACCAATTTTTAGGATGGCTTCTGTTTTTGTTTTTGAGAAAAAATTCTTTGAAGTAAGCAATCCGCGGTCGCTCAGTATCGCAATCGGTCTGTACAATTTTGGTTTTTTTTGTCGTTTTAGAATAACTCAGTTGTCGATAAGAATAGAGAAAAATGTTTTATTTATCTTTTATGTTATTTTTTGTCGTTTTAAAATAACTCAGTTGTCAATAAGAATAGAGAAAAATGTTTTATACACTTTTCATTCGTAATTTATTGAAATTTCATAAAAATAAATGAAAATCTCAAAAATATTAATATTTGCTATTTTTTATTTAAAAATAAAATTAATTGCTTGTTTTTAAACATATTTTTGATGAGACATGATGTTGCAAAAAATCATGAGAATACATTGATATGTTTTGAATATTATTACCAATTTGTAAAATGGCTTCTGTTTTCATTTTTGAGAAAAAATTCCTTGAAGCGGAATTACCATACTGAGCGGCCGCTCAGTATGGTATCTCAGCACGGTTTCCTTTAAAGAATTTTTTCTCAAAAACAAAAACAGAAGCCATCCTATAAATTGGTCACAAACTTGTAAACATATCAATGTATATTCATGATTTTTTTCAAAACCATATCGCGTTAAGAACATGTTTAAAAACAAAAAATTAATTTTATTTTTTAAGTAAACAACAGTAAAATATATAAAATATATAAAAGTAAGCAATGTAAGTAAACAATACACAAATTTTTAGTAAAAAATAAACAAAGTAAACAAAATATTAATATTTTTATTTACTTCCTGAAATTTCAATAAATTAAGATAAAAAATTGCCTGAAACATTTTTCTCTAATCTTATTAACAACTGAGTTATTTTAAAACGAAAGAAAGTAGCATGAAATTGTTAATACAAATATCTCAAATAATTCAAACAATTGCGAACCAATACTTGGTACTGTTATTTAGTATCTTAACAATAACAACAACTATTTATAACCAAAAGTAGAGAAAAATCTGAGATATGCCCCTTGTTCTTGTGCGAAATGTCCCTTTAGTGATAAGTTGAAAACTACTAAAAGAAATAGTGAAATACAACTAATAATTAGTAGAAAGTTTTACTAAAGTAAATTAGTGGTTCACTTTTCACTAATTTAGATTTAGAGAGTTGATTTATTTGCAAACAAAAAAAATGTACAAAAAAATACGCAAAACTGATGATGTCTCTTTTTATTTATAATTGGAACAATAATCCAAGACAAAGGGTTAAGAAAAAATATTTCGTTTATTTGAATGTTCGGAGCTTCAGGTACATAGTGTTTAGCAGTGACAGGCTGTATGATGTGAAAGGTTATCTGTGATTTTTTTCACTTTTATTGCAAAATGATTCAAAATTATTATTCATGATTAAGGGGTATTTGCTGAGTCTAGAAAGTTATGATAAGTCGTAAATGAAGTGAGGTCGTTCACCTTTTTCGTGGCTTATCATTAGCTACAATATTGCGTTATCATAGGTTGTTTTATTCTTGATCAGTCTTTACGTAAGCTGTTCACACATTTTTATTCATTTCGGAGAGTTTTAAATGATGAAGATCGAGGTCAAGTTTCTTGGAATAAATACAACTGGTTCTTTTCAAATTCTTCTAATTGTTCCGTATATTTTTACTTTTCTAATCTGATCAGACAAAAATGTCTTAAGGCGAGATAAAATAACTTATAAGTGTATAGCCAACCTATCAAAATTGTGACAATCTCAAAACCGAAGCATTTTAAAACATTTTAAAACTCTTTTCATCTTTATTTCAACGTTTTCATCGCCAAGAACATTCCCTAAATATGAAAAGGTCCAACCCTCATCAACCTTCTGATTTCGCTAAATAGAAACAAATATTCCAAGACCAGTGTTGCCAATGTCCGGGAAATTTTGACGATCTCGGGAGATTTTGCGGGAAATGAAAAAATTCTGGGTAATTTCGGGATTTTTGAAATTTATGGCACTTTTGACGGTAATTACTGGTAAAGTTCGAAAATTTACATAATTTCCGGTTAATTAATCGGCCATTTTTCGGTAATTTAAAAAAATTTCGGAAATTGCCAGAAGTTGCCGGGAAATTACCAACGCTTACCATTCCCGGAAATTACCATTCCGGAAAAAATCGGGAATTTCTGCTTGCACGGTTGGGAAATTTTGATTGGCACCCCGGCAACACTGCAAAGACTGCCATTAAGGAGTAAGGCCACTTCAGGTCTCAGGAAAAAAGGCTAATTTCGGGAATTTTTTTCGGGAGTATAATAAAAACAGTCGAAAATTTAGTTAAAGTACTTTATCAAACAATTATTTAGGTGCATAAAAATATATTTTTTAAAATTGTTAATTGACAATAGCGGTTTCAGAATCCAAAACTGTAAACAAAATCCAAAACTGGCCTTTTATACGAGGCCTAAAACGGGCGAACTGTTAGATTTCAACCTAGAGCAAAAAACAAAAAATTTTTCATTAATATATGTCAAAAACTAGTAGACTGTATAGGGAAATTGGAAAATACCGTTTTTTCAAAAAATGGTTTTGAAAAAAAGTTCATTTTTTCACCCAAAAATTTCATGAAAAATTGTTTATAAAAAATAAAATTTATAACTTATCGCAAAATCCCTACGCAGTCCACCAGATAGTGTATCTGAAAAAATACTTCCAAAATTTCAAGCGAATCTATAAAGATTTGTGGCAGCTATCATTTCGCCTGATTTGAAAAATACAGTTTTGAGAAAAACGCATTTGAAAAATTGAGTAACATTCTACCGTAGAAAATGTCATTACACCTTTAATCTGCGACGCCTGCACCATACAATTGGCCTTCCCCATAGATATTTTCCTATTCCTCTTCCTTCTGGCTGATTTTGAAGCAACCCGAAATGTTTTTGCAGCCTCAAATTAATTAATTACAAAAGTCCAAAAACGGTCAGGGCGCGCAGCGGGGTGCTTTGGCAAACCTTCGTAAACGACCTGTTTAAAATTTTTCCGAGATATGTAACAATTTTTTTCTTATTCAAGGTAATATATTAGCCAAAAAATTCGATTTTTTGAAATGTCTGGAGTGGCCTTACCCGTTAAAACAAACCTTACTTCTCCATCTCCAAGACACGCTCAGATACGCTCCGAAATCTCACATCTTAATCAGAGTCATAATTTTCGACATATCCAAGGGCGTGTGTCTCCACCTCAAGCTGTCCCTTCTTCAAAGGAGAAGATGATAAATCAGGAGGCGGAGTTGAAGAAACAGGAGGAAGTGCAAGAAATGTCGGCTCGACAGAGCGGGAATCTGTTCTTCCGTGATTACCGCTTCCTAGGGCGCGCGCGGCCGTTACAAAATCCGTATATCCGCAGTTCCGTGCTCTCTCGTGTGAGCCACGGCACTTGAGCGATAGTGAGAGCACTGACGCTGGAGTGAGGTGACGCTAAATTTTCATGGTGTGTGTAAGATCTCATATCAGTGAGAAACTACTATACATATGCTATACATTCATATATACATATATATATAATACATATATGAATGTGTATAACTGTATATGCATCTGTGAGATCATGAATTTGTGTAGGCATGTTTGCAAGTATAAATGTGTAAGAGGTGGTGGTGACGCGTGTTGGTGGAGGCCGGCATCGCTCTGACTCGGGTCGACGTCCTGAGACTCGGACGACTCCGGAGAACCTCGGCAATGCTCGGCACTAGGTCAGTGATGGAGTCACTGGCCGCCCTGAGCGTCGAGGCAATGACACCGAGCACGCTGAGCTCCTACCGACCGTGCGAGTGCGAACGTATCCGCTAGCTGTTCGAGTTCAACTGTCCTTTACTTCATCCCCACCACCGGTAATCCCCACTCCATCGAGATTCTCATACTTTACCCCTCCAGGCGCCTGGTGCTCCCCCTCCGCCCCTAATTGGTAATACACACCCACACCCCCTCCCTGGGACTCTCGTCACGCTGCCACTAGCACAGCGCTCTCATCGTGTCGTCGTCTATCTGGCGCGCGACACACGCACTACCAATGCCAATTATTGTAGCGACGCTTGTCGAAAGTTCGATAGGCACATTCACGTCTTGCGAGGAAATTGGGAATGATCGAAATTTGATTTAGCTTGGGATATTGGAACGCGAATGGTGAGAGGAGATTGTAGAAGTGTGCGGATTGTAGACAATTCGTTATGGTGATGATATTCGTGGGAGACAAAAAAATTGTAGCTGGACCAGAGATATTTATTCCTGATGTAGATAGATAGTCCAACGCCACTACGGGTAGCAAGGCCTAGGCGCACAGTTAAATTGCGAAAAAATGTTCAAAATACGTTTCTGGCTACAATTTTCAATCGATTTCAATTTTTTTTTTAAATTAAAGCTAACTAAATTATTAAGAGATCCTCGAGGCGGGTTTAAAAAAAATTTTATTTATTTTATTTAAACATAAAATTGAAAAAAATTTAATTAAGGTATGGTTGCTTTAATAACAGGTAATTAATTAAAAATGATTGATATTAGTGTGTAATAGATAAATAAACATTCGCGAAGCGTATCTTGATAGTTTATTATAAATGAATAATTCGTTATTGACAATTGTATTGTTATAAACAATGGTAAGTGATTTTTGAATGGTTTTGGATATTTATTAAGTGATTTTCGATTTCAATTCAATTTAAAGTAATATACAAACATTGCAAAGCAAAAATAAATATATTTCTTATTGTTATAAACATATTTTATAAACAAATGCGCAGTTTGGGAAGTTTTTAAGTGTTTGAGGTACTGTTTTTTAAATCGTGCTTTGTTTGACTTTGCAGTGATGCTTTAGTAAGCTTTATTGTCATTTCATGACAATTTTGTGATTGTTATAAATATATGCGCAGTTTGAGCAATTTTTAAGAGTTTCATTACATTTTTTAAAACTACTTCTTTGGGCTTGCTAGTGATACTTTAGTAAACTATATTGACATTTCATGACAGATGTGATTGTTATAAACAAATTTGATAAACAAATAGTCAGTTTGACCAATTTTTGAGTGAGGTACTTTTGTTTAAACCTTTTTTGTTTGACTTGGGAGTTTTGCTTCAGTAAAATATATTATCATTTTAAAACAACTATGATTGTTATAAACAAATTTTATAAACAAATTCTCAGTTTAAGCAATTTTTGGGTGTTTGAGGTACTGTTTTTTTAAATCGTGCTTTGTTTGACTTGGCAGTGATGCTTTAGTAAGCTATATTGTCATTTCATGACAATTTTGTGATTATTATAAGCATATGCGCAGTTTGAGCAATTTTTAAGAGTTGCATTACTTTTTTTTTAAATGTACTTTGTTAGGCTTGCTAGTGATACTGTAGTAAACTAAACTATATTGACATTTCATGACAAATGTGATTGTTATAAACAAATTTTTTAAAGAAATGTCCAGTTTGAGCAATTTTGGAGTGTTTGAAGTACTTTTTTTAAACCTTTTTTGTTTGACTTGCCAGTTATGCTTTAGTAAAATATATTATCATTTCAAAACAACTGTGATTATAAATAAATTTTACCAGCAAATTCCGAGTTCAAGCAATTTTTGAGTGTTTGAGGTACTGGTTTTTAAAACGTGCTTTGTTTGACTTTGTTTGTTAGGCTTGTTAGTGATATTTTAGTAAACTATATTGACATTTCATGACAACTGTGTATTTTTTTATAAAAGTTGTTTATAACAATCACAGCTATCATGAAATGGTAATATAGTTGACTAAAGTATCACTTGCAAGCCTAACAAAGTACGTTTAAAAAAAAAGTAATGAAGCTCTTAAAAATTGCTTAAAATGCGCATTCGATTATAAATTATTTTGTTATAACAATCACAAAATTGTCATGAAATGACAATATAGTTTACTGAAGCATCACTGCCAAGTCAAAAAAAGCACGTTTTAAAAAATCACGTACCATTGTTTATAACAATACAATTGTTAATAATAAATTATTCATTTATTAATTATTATTCAAGATATGCTACGCAAATGTTTATTTATCGATTGCACACTAATATCATTGTGAATTAATTACGTATTATTAAAGCAACCATATTTTAAATTTTACAATTTTTTCAATTTTTTATGTTTAATTAAAGTAAACAAAATATATTTTTTTAATCGGCCTCGAGGGATCTCTTAAGAATTTAGTTCGCTTTAATTTAAAAAAAATCTAAAATCGGTTGAAAATTTTAAGCGGAATCGTATTTTGAACATTTTTTTCGTCATTTTTCCCCACTGTGAGGCGGGGGAGAGTCTCGAGACCATAATTATAAAAATGTAGCTGTAGCAGCGATATTTATCCCTGCGCCAGATATAGCTTTTCTGTGTGGAGATGGGCTTACGGTTTTTATTTTGTTCATCTTATGATATATACTTTTTAATCCATCTTCCTGCAATCTCTTACAATCTTCCTTAATCTTTTTAAATCGCTCGTGATTTCTTGTAATCTTTTCTAATCTCTTTTAACCTCTTGACTTAGCTGTAATATATTTTATTCTTTTGAGATGTGTGTCGTCTTATAATCGTATAATCTGGTGTCTGAATCGAATCTGGATCGAAATCACTAATATTTCTGGGTATCAGATCAGATCTCAGGTCTGTCAGCGAGACATTTTTTTTATTTTTGTTTACTTTTTCAGAAGAGATCACTTTTAATCACTTTTGTAAACATTTTAGTTACTTTTCTCACTTTCTTCGTTAAAAATAGAAATCTTTTTTTTTTTTAATTTTGCTGTCCCATGAAAATGATTGCCATGCTGAAATGTGCCTTTGTTTATCACATTCTGAAAGTTTATAATTCGAAAATCCTCTAAAATCTACAAATGACTCCCAAAATTTCCTAAAATTCTACAAAATCTTCAAAGGAATTTCAAACTGATCCATATTCTTCCAGACTCTCTTAGACTTACTTTTTAAAAATTTTTTCCACATTGATTAAAATTTTTCAAAATATTATAAATTATTCCAGAATTTTATAAAAATCTCTAAAATATTATTGTATTTTTAGTCTCGACCTTTTATGTATTGTATGTATCTAAAATATTCTGAACTCTTCCATATTCTTCTAGAATCTCCTAAAGATTTCCAGAATTTTCCAGGATCTTTCAGATCCACAATCTACAAAAGACTCCCGAAATTTTCTCAAATCTTTTAGAATCTTCAAAATTTATTTGAATCTTCTAGTTTCTTCAGGATTCTTCCATAATCTTTTATAGTTTTTTGTGTTCTACTATAATAATCTTATAAAGAAAGTCTTAAAGAATATTCTCAAATTCTTTGATATTCTGCAAAACATGCTACAGTGTTCCAGAATCTTCTAGAATCCTCAAGAATATTCTGCACTTTAAAATTTTCAGAATTCTGCAGAATCATTCAGAACCCTCTAAAAGACTCCCATCATCTTGAAGAATTTTTCTAGAGTGTTTTCAGAATCTTTCTAAAATTCTATAGACTTTTTGGAAATCTAGAAATTGGAAGGGACTAGAAGATTTTAGAAGTGTACGGCAGAATTCAAAAATGGTAAATTCCTTTTCGAAACGTCAGTGTCGAAAAGTTTCGAATTTCCTTTTCGTATCGTCAATTTTTAACTTCACATTGGCAATCGTAGCTGATTTACATATTTATTCTGATTGTTTTAATTTAAATAATTTTAGACCATCAACATTAATCTTACCTAGTCATTTTCTTTCTCTTAAAAGCTTTATTGCTACCATTTCCATTTTAAGTGTTATCAAGACGCTACTCTAAATTTAAATACCTTTGCCTAAGGTCTAGAACATTTAAATACCTATACGTTTCTTCAGCTACATAACTTTAACATGTATACATTCTTTTCTCTGAAAAAAATAAATATTTTAAAATTTATATTGAAAAGCTTTGTCCCACAAAAAATATATTAAACTTATTTCCATTTGTTTATTGGCACAATCAGCAGAAAATGGCGGGAGTCATGACGTATTTTCCAAGCTTTGTATACTCAAAATAACTTCCTCGTAATTGAAGGGGACTGATTTTACTCGCGCAGTATGAACAATTTTCGTTTAACCTTTTCATTCACAAATAATGATTCTTGAAAGACTCGCTTTCGAGCCAATAAAGAAAATTAAACTTTCCCAGAAAGAAGGCAAGCCTAAGTTATCTCCATTTCTACAAAAATAATTCAGATTTGCTGTATCATGCTTAAAAATATCCCAGTGATTTTTTAAAAAGCTTTTAGTAACTTTTTCATTTCAAATAAGCTTATTATAACTTCCAAATATTCATTATCAGGTTTTTTTACTCTTTAGTTTCGACTTTTATAGACTATACCATCAGTGTTATAAAAATCCGAATTAGAATTCAGTTTAAACTCTCTATTTTTTCAGAATATATTAAAAATCTATAAAATAATAATGAAATAAAATAAAAACCTATTTTGCGTAAAAATGTTTTGAATAGTCTATTGAAAAATAAGAGAAAGAGACTACCAGGGCGTCTAAATATACGTTTGAAAAATTGCAAGAACGTGTTTACCATGAAAAATTTTCTGTAAATGGGAATTCGTTGACTCGTTACTCGTAGGGAGGGGGGTAATTTTACGCATCCCCGTCGACAAGATTGAATGGACCAAGGCAGAAACGCCACAGGAAGGACCGAACGAGAGTGTTTTTACACGCGGGAGGTCCTAAAAGCTTAAAAAAAGAATCCAGAGTTGCAAAGGTGACTCAGGATAGTCTGAATCGCTTGAACTCTGAATTTCGCGTGCGTTTCTCCTTTCGTTTCTTTCCAGCTTCCAATTTAAAAGATATCCGTGAAATTACCCCTCTTTCAATTAAATCTGCGAATTCTAGGATAAAATATCTTCCTCGTGCTAAAGTGTCTCTCGTTTTGAATAAATTGCCAAATTAACTGATCCAAATAAGTGCATCATTATTTAATAGATCATTGTAGTGGCAAATTACAATCAAAGCTTCAATATTGTATTATAACTATTGATTCTAGTGTATCATGCTAGTGATTCTAGAATTATTAGACTTTTTAAATCCACGTTGACTATTTGACCACTTGACATCCGCTGGAATAAATACTGAATTAAAGGCCGGAAGGCGATAAAATCTAGTACCTTTTTACAATGCCGGGTTCAATTAGTTTAATGAATGTGCAATGAAAGCGCATTTTAATAATCACAATTGATTTAGCATTATTGCTCAATGTGTCGATATAAATTTCAATTCTAATTGCACTCCTTCAATCAGCTTTTTGCACTGATTTTGATAATTAAAAAATATTTATATACACTGTTAGAAATTTCTATGGCAATTTCTATGGCAATTTTGGGAGACGTGAGACTGAAGCTTTATGCATCTTTTACCGTTTCTAAAATTTCAATTACAGTTTGGTAAATTTCAGTTACAGTTTAGTAAATTTCAGTTACAATTTGGTAAATTTAAGAAAAATTTAGGAAAATTCAGTTACAAGTATCTGAAAATTTAGTTA
>JBAGKK010000167.1:257127-272912 GCA_037177015.1 Euceroptres primus
GGTTACTAATTTATTTAGTAAGCCTTACTAAGTGAATTAGTAGTTTTCTACTATTAATTAGTAGTTTTCTACTAAAACTTAGTAGAAATGCTTACTAAAGCAATTGTTACACGATTCGGCACAATTTCATTAGTAGAAAACTACTAATTCAGATTTCGAGAGTGACAAATAAGCATCAAGAGAAGAATGATATTTATAGCTGTGGACAATTCATTTAAATTATTAGTTTATGAATGGGATGCCTGAAAAAATTAGCTACCCGTGTAGAAAGTTCGAAAAAGTTCTAGTGGGGTTCCGACAAGTTTTCCCTATTTCCCATCGGGCTCTACAGTGGAAAATTAGTAGAGGCCCCATCAGTTTCGTAACGCTTTTTTTTTATCTGGGCATCACTAGACTATCTAGTAGGGTTCTTAGTGGATCGCCCTTCCACAGACTGACTACAAAAAGGACTTCGTTGGGGCCCTTATAAGGTCCTCGTTTGATTTAATTAACTAAAAGTAAATAAAATAAAAATTATCAGAATATACGAGTAATTTCCCTATGGATATTAATTTATTTGTGGAGATATGATAAACATGTCGAATAGAAACTTTATCAATACTATGAGATGTTTTTATTAATTGGATCTTTCACACGAAAAAAATACATATAAAATTGATAAAAGGTCGAAACTGAAGAATTTGGATATAAATGTATATATCATCCTAGATTTATAATTCCTCATAAAATAAAGAGATTAACATTTTTCCCTATCTTGAATATTAAATTATATACTTTTCTTTACATTTTTGCAAAAATAAAAGTTAATGTTCATTTTTGTTTTTAAAATTAATTTTTTTCCACTTTTCAAATAGCCGTAAATAAAGTGAAAATAAGTAGATTTTACAATTTATTTAAAAAATTCCCGATCGGAAATAAAATTTCGATTTTCTCCCGGTCAAACTAAATTCCCGGTTTTTTCTCGGTGAAATCAAATTCCCAGGGTTTTCCCGGTTTTTCCCGATTTCCGAATCCGCTAGACTCTCTGGATATAATAGCTAGAGCTCAAAAATATTACTGAACATTAAAAACATCGAATTTTTAAAAATCTTGGTATCTAGTGATTTTTCGGGTCGCTGATTGCAAGTTCAAAGTCAAATTTCTAAAATTCGAAATGGCGGTTACAATGTGACGAGCAAAAATTATAAAAATAGTCTGATTTTTTTGAAACTTGAAAATAAAAGGTTTTTCTGATGTCACGTCCGATGCATATGCTCTTAAATTTAAAAAATGCACGTTATTATGTTTCTGTTAAATAAAATTTTTACATTTCAGTGGCTTTAGAACTCTGAGTAAAATGGAAGGTCGAAGAAAAAATATTATGAATCATATTCTTGGTTTATTGTCAATGTTAAATTTAATACCTCGAGTTTAAAAAAAACGTCATTGAACTAGAGATTTTTTGTAAAAGTAATATGCGTAGTTATATACCAGAAACGTATTTTAATGAGTGTGCTCCAAATCAACCAGAGGGACAAAAGGGTTCCGTGGTCGATTGCTTGCACGCTCCACTTGCGGTTCGATGGACACCGGCCTTAATATTATGCTACAGAAATCGCAGGAGGAAGTCGTCCAATGCGATATACTGTTGGGATTCTCGCATGCTTGACGGAAATTCTCCTTTAAGGTTTCTCTGCTTATTCGTTCGCCTTATTGTTAAGAATCTACTCTTTTACCTCTTCCTGATACTAATTTTTGAAAAAATGTGTCAACTGATATAAATTATATTCAAATTTCGTAAAGTCTCTTTAAATTAATATATCCAAAATAACCATAAATAATTTTCATACAGCAATATTTCGTTAATGCTGAAGCATGCTTTTATTGATATTTTGATATTACCCGAGTCTCAAGTTGTATTTTGAGAAAAAAATCAACTTTTCGAAAAGTAAAATTGCCCTTTTATAGCCAATTTCTTTCCTTAATAAACTTGGTATGAATTGTGAAGGGAAAATGGAATAAAGAGAAAAGTGGTACTAAAACTTTTTATTGTCAAATAATTCGAACTTGTTTGCTTTATTCGCGTGTGCGTGAATCATCGTGACAAGATCTGGGTCAAGAGGTGTTTGAGATCCTTGAATTCAGGGGAAAAGCATGAACGAGGCTCTTCGATATTGAAAAATATAAAAATATTGGAAAATGATTTTTTGGAGGTGTTAGATAATTTAACAAAATTTAATGAGCAATAGAAATTAGTTCTCGAATATTTCAGATTTATATCTTATTATAACACTGTTTTTCATCTTTGTTGCAGGTGAGTTTACCTCCATCATATTCTTATCCAGAGGTTTTAAACGTGAGTTATCCTATAATTATCTATAATTATTCCATGATCATTTGCAATTATTTTACAGCTTTATTACTTACAATATCACATCATTGCAATAATGCGAATCTTTTCATTATCATTTCATCTTGTTTTCATCGCAAGTGCACATGAATTTAACGAAGAAAAATCAAAATAATAAATTACAGTTATACACTTTTCTGAAAAGGATTTCCATATCGCAAGTGCACATGAATATAACGAAGAAAAATCAAAGTAATCAATGACAGTTATACACTTTTCTGAAAAGGAAACAGGTATTTAAAAGAATGCAAGGGAACAGAAGAATTTAATTAAAATCCGGTTAGGTTTCTGACAGGTCATATTTTATACAGTTAAATTTTGAAAACTTTCAATTATTGTGAAATATTATTTGAACTTAACTTTCTAAAAAGGAAGTAATTAATCAAACTCGATTCTGTCATCGATTGAGCCTCAAAATCGAAAATAATAGAAACTGAAAAGTTAGGTTAGGTTTCTGACATATATTCTCATATTTTATACAGTTAAATTTCGAGGGTAGGGAAATCGTCCAGGGAGTTTTTGAAAATAGTGTAAAAAAATCGCGTTTAGAACAAAGAATGAGAGGAGCTGTTTTGATAAAAAATAAAGGATTAGGACGGTATTTTGAACAAAGGGTTGGGACTTGGAAAATATTTAAAAGGTGGAACTTAGAAATATTTCGTAATTTTTTTGGGCTTGCCGTTATTTTGAACATGTTTTACAAAAAGGTAACAGCAGTTGTTTTGAACAATTTTCAAAGTATAGTGCGTCGCGTTTTTTGAACAAATTTTACAGATTATTCTGATGTTTTGTTTCGAACAAATACAGAATTTATTGCGCTAAAAGTAAAAGGAAAATACTGTTAAAAAATAAAAAACATTTCACACTCTCAGTCGTCAAGTGGAGCAGATATTTACCGCGTCCTGTTTCTAAGTGCATAAATTCTGTATGCGTTCAAAACACCAGAATAATCTGAAAATTTGTTCAAAAAACGTGACGCACTATACTTTTAAAATTGTTCAAAACCTGCAGTGACCTTTTTCGTAACACATGTTCAAAATAACGGCAAGCCCAAAAAAATTACGAAATATTTCTAAGTTTCATCTTTTAAATATTTTCCAAGTCCCAACCCTTTGTTCAAAATACCGTCCTAATCCTTTATTTTTTATCAAAACAGCTCCTCTCATTGTTTGTTCAAAACGCGATTTTTTTACACTATGTTCAAAAACTCCCTAGACGATTTCCCTACCCTTGAAATTTAACTGTATAAAATATGAGAATACCTGTCAGAAACCTAATCTAACTGAAAAATTAGCAAATATCATAACTTGCAGAACCAGCCGAATTGTACCGCTGAGCTTCGAATTCTCATATATCACCTTTGAACTAACTAATGCAAGCACAAGCTCGCATTTATGAAACGAATTCCTTTTACCATTTAAATTTGGAAGAAAAACACGGACAGCAGAGAATTTGTTATTTCTTTTAAACTATTGAACTGATTCAAAGTTTGGAGGTCTAACCAATTTTTTAAAATGCACCCACATATTTAAACATTCTTCAATGCTTGTGCAGAGGTCGTATAAAATTCCACCCTCATTTTCAGTAAAGTAGAAATCCTTTTGAATCTTATATGCTAGGAGATTATTATTTTTATCCTCATTATCATATTGAAAAATAAGTGAGTTTTACATATTAGCCCCACCATGGGCGAATAGCCCCACTCTACGTAACATAGACGTAGGCTAAAAAGTAGACGTAGACTCTGAAAGTTATCTTTTTTTATCAGATTGGATTTATCACGTTTTGTTCGCTTACTGCTCATTTCATAATTAAATTAAATTATAGTTCTTTTGAATTTCAAATGCGTGTCTCCTGAAACAGTGCAATTTTCTAAATTAAATACAGAAAATAATAAGTAGTTCAAGTCAGTCGACATTCTACTGATTTCAAGGAGAGGAAAAATTCTTGTCTTTTCTCAAGTCGATTTATTTTCAAGATCGCTGATAATGATGCCAATTTATTTGTGCATCACTGCTATCAGTGGCAGACGCAGACATCATATAATATCTCTCTTTTGACATCACACGCGCACTACTGCTGACTTGTGACGACGCAGTCTTTTCTGCACTAGATCTTGAACACTTTCAATGACAAGCGAGATGTAAGCTGTCTCGTTCGAGAGGCACTTGATTGAAAGAGCAGGAGAGACATATGCATAGGGGAAGGCACAAGAAAGAAAGAAAAAATAGAGATAGATATAGGCAGTGAACATGAAAGAAAAGAGAGGCCCTCAACCGATCGGCGAACCTCCTACACGACCGTATAGAGCGAGCACCGATAACGAGAAGTAGGCCGGCAAAAAAGTCGTCAATAGCTCGAAAACTAGGTGAAAAAATTTGCAGTTAGCGATAGCGCGAACAGTTAGTTACTCGCTTTAGCTTCATAAGCTGGTCCGCATACTTCTGCTTCAGGGCCGTAATTATTCAAGTCCATTAACACCTCGAATCGAAATTAGAATTTAGCCTCAATCGCAGAAAAATAATCTTTATCATATTCGGACTTTTAGAAACAATTTTAGAAACAATTGACAGAGCCGTGTAAAAAAAATTGTCGCGTGAAAACAAGAGGAAACTAAGAAATAGAGATCTTTTATATTAAGGCAAAAGAACCAAATGCGGATCAAGGGTCCAAATACGAATCACTATTATTTTTGCCACAAATAATTACAATTGGCACCTAATTTTTGTGAAATATTTAGCCTAACAAATAAACTGAACATTTCACAGAAAGTTTATAATTGTATTTATTTACAGCAAAAGCAACAATGATTCGTATTTGGACCTCTGATGCGGATTTTGTTCCTTTGCCTTATGAAAAAAAGCTCCTGAAAATTAAATGAGACATAGGAGACTAAGTTTTATTAAAAATATTGAACAACCTTGATTCATTATTTAGTACTCTTTTCTGCAAGTTATTTTTGAAAAAGCTGTGACCCTGGCTTTTCAATTTGTCTTTTAATTATACTCTCGATCTAACCTATATTTATTTTTAAGTAAAATTTTTGTTTTGAAGGGTTTTTATCAGTCGTGAAATTATAAGAAATGATAAAGAAAATAGGTCTTGAAGTTTGCTTTCACATTTCGAGATCATTGGCGAGTTTGCAGGTCTTTCGTAACGAGAGTGCATGGGCGCACGTGAAAGAGACGATTTAATTGCTCCGGGTATTTCCATTGCGAGAGCAACATCAACGTCTCCTCCAATGGCGAATGCATCTTTTTTTCTATAATTCGTTTTGTAATTCCCCAAAGTCCTATTTTTTTTCGCTTTCGACCTCCGCAACGACCAGCCTTGGCCTCTCGGGGCCGAATGGTTCCTTTTCTCGATCCCTGAACCCACTCGGAATTTCCAACGGAATTAATACAAAACTTAACCCCTTGAAATTCCTAGCATTCTTCTCAGAAAATATTACGTTTCGTGACTCAGATCTTGAAGAAAAAGTAATAACTACTACTTTTAATGTATTTAAAATGTATTTCAATTTCTTCTGCTTCATAATTTAGTTTCATGCGTTTTTCAATAACTGAAAAAAATAATTAGTTTAAAAACACAAAGTAACACATTTCAGTTTTGAAAATATTCATTACATTTTGTCACTCAATTGTAAGTGTTAATAATTGCTTTTATATAGAAATGTTTTTTGTTTTACTGCCCATTGGAAAATTTGTAAATTTTGAATTCCTTCTGAATTCGAATATATTGGAAATAAATTGAGAACGGTTTTGAAGTTGGAGATTTCAAACTATTTTTCAATTTGAGAGGTCTTGAAATTTGGGACGACTTCAACTGAGAAATAATTTAGTGTTTTTAAAACTTAAAATTTCAGGCGTTTCTTTAAAACTTTCCTTTGAGAATAGATTATAAATCTGGAAAGGCTTTCAATTTTGAAAAAACCAAAAAAATGATAAAATTTGATTTAGAAATGCATGTTATGAATATATTCATTACATTCAATCCTTCAATTACAAGGGTTAAGGTTGCTTTTACATTGAAATGTTTTAAATTTATTTTTCTTCCAATTGGAAAATTTGTAAATTTTTTATTCGATCTTCCAAATTCGAATATCTTAGAAATTTTTGGATGCTTTTAAAGTTAGGATTCTTTTCATTTCAAACTATTTTTCAATCTGTTAAGTTTTTTAATTTCTGTACACTTGAACTATGAAATAATTTAAGCCATTTTCAAATTTAAAATTTTGGGGCGTTTCTTTAAAACTTCTCAAATTTCAAAATATATTATAAATGTGGAAAGACTTTCAATTTTTACAAACTGAAAAAAACAATAAACATTAATTAAAAAATAAATGTAACACGTAATTACATGTTTTTAAAATTTTAAAATTACATGTAACATGTAATTTCAGTTTTGAAAATAATCATTACATTCAATCTTTCAATTACAAGGGTTAAGGTTGTTTTTACATTGAAATGTTTTAAATTTACTTTGCTTCCAATTGGAAAGTTTGTAAATTTTTTGTCCGATCTTCCAAATTCGAATATCTTGGAAATTTTGGGATGCTTTTAAAGTTAGGATTCTTTTCATTTCAAACTATTTTTCAATCTGTGAAATTTTCAAATTTCGATAAACTTGAACTAAAAAATAATTTAGAGCATTTTCAAACTTAAAATTTTCGGGCGTTTCTTTAAAACTTCTCAAATTTGAAAATAGATTATAAATTTGGAAAGACTTTCAGTTTTTTGAAAACTGGAAAAACAATGAAAATGAATTTAAAAATACATGTAACACATTTCAGTTTTGAAAATAATCATTATATTCTGCCATTCAGTTGCAAGTGTTAGTGATCGCTTTTATATAGAAATGTTTTTTATTTTACATCTCATTGGAAAATTTGTAAATATTGAATTTCTTCTGAATGCGAATATCTTGGAAATAAATTAAGTACGGTTTTAAAGTTAGGACATTTCAAACTATTTTTCAATTTGAGAGGTCTTGAAATTTGGGACAACAACTAAGAAATAATTTAGTGTTTTGAAAACTTAAAATTTCAGGCGTTTCTTTAAAACTTTCCTTTGAGAATAGATTATAAATCTGGAGAGGCTTTAAATTTTTAAAAAACCGAAAAAATAATAAAATTTAATTTAAAAATGCATCTTATGAAAATATTCATTACATTCAATCCTTCAACGACAAGGGTTGGAGGTTGCTTTTACATTGAAATGTTTTAAATTTATTTTTCTTCCAATTGGAAAATTTTTAAATTTTTTGTTCGATCTTCTAAATTCGAATATCCTGGAAATTTTGGGATTTTTTAAAAGTTAGGATTCTTTTCATTTCAAACTATTTTTCAATCTGTTAAGTTTTCAAATTCGGTACACTTGAACTATGAAATAATTTAAGCCATTTTCAAACTTAAAATTTTGGGGCGTTTCTTTAAAACTTCTCAAATTTGAAAATATATTATAAATGTGGAAAGACTTTCAATTTTTTTAAAACTGAAAAAACAATTAAAATTTATTTAAAAATACATATAACATTGAACATTGAAATATTTTTAATTTATTTTGCTTCCAATTGGCAAATTTGTAAATTTTGATTTCGTTCTTCTAAATTCGAATATCTTGCACTCAGAAAAATATCTAGTTATTCAAACCAAAATTCTGATTAGGCTCTACTTTCCGGTTGTCTTAATCAGAATTCTGGTTATTCTAAATTCAGATTTTCTGGTTATTTTTGCAAATTACTAAAAATTGTGGTAATTCCAATCAGAATTCTGTTTAATAACCAGAGAAGAATGTTAAGTAGAGCCAAACCGGAATTCTGGTTAGGATAACCAAAGCTTTTTCTGTGTGTGGAAATAAATTTTGGATCCTTTAAAAGTTTAAATGTTCTTTAAAAATGCTCTTTTTATTTCAAACTATTTTTCAATCTGTGAAGTTTTCAAATTTGGATAAACTTAGACTACGAAATAATTTAGGGCATTTTCAAACATAAAATCTTGAGGCGTTTCTCTAAAATTTCTCAAATTTGAAAATAGATTATAAATCTGGAAAGACTTTCAATTTTTTAACAACTGAAAAAACAATAAAAATTAATTTAAAAATATGTGTAACACATTTCAGTTTTGAAAATAATCATTACATTCAATTCTTCAATTACAAGGATTGGAGTTTGCTTTTACATTGAAATGTTTTAAATTTATTTTGCTTTCAATTGGCAAATTTGTAAATTTTGATTTCGTTCTTCTAAATTCGAATACCTTGCACTCAGAAAAATATCCAGTTATTCTAACCAAAATTCTGGTTAGACTCTTCTTTCCGGTTGTCTTCGAGTTGGTGACGCTTTCAAAGTCATGCTTTTAAATTTATTTAATTCAATTATAAGTGTTTGTTTTGATTGCTAAGAAAAATGGAAACTTTTCTTAAAAGAAAGTTTTAAAAAATATTTCTATTTTTTCCACTTTTCTTTTTACAGTTTCCTTTAAAACTGGAAACTTTCTCAAATCAAAATATTTTTAGGAAGCCAGAAAATGCCATTCTAAATTAAAAAATATAAATAAATCTGTATCTTAAAACTGACTTATCAATCGAAAGAAATGAGAGGTAAAAATGTAAGTTTGCTGGAAGGCGAAAAAAGTAATAATACTTGAGAGCTTTAAAGGCCTTTCTAGCACCCTTAGGCCTAGGCCCTGAGTTTGCACGTCCCTGGCACCGCCACTGCCATTAGTCCTGGCCGTGGTCTACTCCTGGGGGTCGAGAAAACGCATAAACAGTGCAAAGTTGGTTGCAAGTTCTAGGAGAGAGTAAGAGAGTGGGTGGGTGGGTGGTTGAGGAGGTGGGGGATAAGAGGGAAACAGAGCCAGCTAAGCTCGCAGGTCGATGTATTCTCGGTTGTTTATTTAGGCCACACGAGGTGAATCGTTCATTTACTCGTGCTCTGTAAAAGCGCTTACGATCTTACACATGCGCTCCTATACGAAAATGCAAAAATATTTATCAGAACAAATCTCGCACTCGAGGAGATAAAATCAGATGACAAACCCTATCGGGACATATTCAAAATAATCTCGAAATGTGAACCTCTTAAGACTTCACGTAATTGACAAAAGTGGATTTACCCTGACTTTTAAGAATTTTAACTCACTTTATTTTATTTTTTATTTGAAAGCTTTTTTATAATATGTTTTGTAATTTTGGATCATTCGGTCAATTTTCAACTGTAAAACGTTTGAAGAAACTGAAAATAGATTTCTGGACTAGTTAATTAAAATATAAATGTGTACGTCCATATTGAAACAGACCACTTTGTCGATTCCAGTTTCTGAGACATTTACATTTTTGTAACTGAACGCAGAAATTGACGATTTTTGGTTTTTAATGTAGGATGATAGCCTTTGCTATCATCCTACCTATCAAATGCTACCTTCGCCTAATCAACTGGTTCTAGGAATATCTCTTAGAAGCGAAGGGAAGTGAAGGAAATTTAACAAAACTCGAATTTTAAGAAAGTTAGGTTGGGTCAGTTTTTTCACCTAACTACCAATTTTTCGCAGTTTTTCACAATAAAATTTATAAAATTGTTATGACGTAGACTATTTTTAGAAACTAATTCATTGAAGTGCACTTTCTTGGGAAAAATGATCGAAAAGTTGGGAAAATGTACTTTATGAAAGTTACAGGTTAGATTTAAATTTTTGTTCAGAATTATGTGCGATAACTTTTTTACTATTTAACCTTCAAGGTTGTTTTTTGATTTTATTTGTTCATAATTTCATTAATAATACGATTCTGAACTTTACCCTATAACTTTAAACTAGAACCTCAAAAAATAAGCGATGTTTCAAAACAGACCACTTTGTCGATTATAACAAAAACCGATATATTATATAATTATTTTAAAAGTTACAATATATAACTACTGCTTTATATTAATTTATACGTTGTTACTAAGCTTTTTGAAACATCTCTTTCACTTTCAACTGGAATTTAATTTTTTTTCAATGAAAACTTCAACTGCAATTTTCTTGGAATGCTGTTTCGCAGACTTCAAATTTCGAAAGTATCTCACATCCTCATTTTTGAAGAGGATTCAATTTTTTTTTTAAATGTTGGGAACTTCATTTGATAATATGGTCCTATGTATAACTCCATATCGACAAAGAGGTACGTTTCAATATGGACATATAAAACATAAATATGAAGAACGTACTTTATTAAAATGATTTTCAAAGGATTATTAAAAACAATCTACGATGGAAATTTGATATATTTCTTTTTTCTCTAAGAATTGTATGTTCCTTTGTGATATAAGAAAATGTGACTTGAGAATTTGATATTTTATATCCGTTGTAACCTGAAATCGACAAGTAAAGTCCTTGGTGACATTGATCATTTTGAGAAATTCTAGAATCAAATCCCTTGGAAGATGTCACGTCCTTGTCGTAAAACGGAACTAAGGATGTCGCGTTCTTCGATGATCCTGCATCCTCGTATCTGCGCTTCCGTGGAGAATACGAGGTCAAATGGGATCATCGTCAAAGTTAACTACACTTTGCAATGCAATTGTTCCTTGTTCATTCGTTTGCTTGAAGAAAATCCAAATAGCAAAATCCTGTTATTTTTGAAACACATTTTTTTTTAAAGAAATTTTTTTTAAGGACGAATAACTTTTCCAGATTTTTCTTTTCAATAATTACTTACTTTTCACTCCTTTAAATTGATGTTAATTTATTGTATTCAACTTTATTTTAGATGTAATTATAATAGACTGAATCGATTTCAAATCATGCAGGCGACGGGCGAGCGGTGAACCGTTCAGAATTGGCTTGCTAATAAAATGTGTTTTTGTACCTGAAAAATAACGGGACAGGTATTTTTTAAAATCAAAATAGCGATTTATTTACAATAGCAACATATTTAAATTTTTAACGAATATTTTTAAATTTTAAGGGAAAAATTAGTTTTTTGAAAATTTTACTTCAAAAACATTACCATTTTTGCAATTTTTGAGATATTAAGGTTTTTCTTAATCCAGTTTATCACATTTTTCTCACTCTTTCGAAATCCATGAAGAAAATTAAAAAATAATAAGAAATGGTAAAGTTATTTCGATTTTTGGAAAAAAGGAAAAAAATTTCTCAAAATCTCACCTTTTTCCCCAGAAATTTTGAAGGATAATAGGTATCAATATAGTCTCTTTACTATGAATTTCCCATTTGGTATTTTTTTTATTTTCTGGGGAAAAAAATTATTATATATTTTTGCTTCAAAACCTTGCCTTTTTGGCAATTTTGACATTTTAAGGTTTTTCTTGTTTCTGTTTAACAAGTTTTTAGCAATATTTTGAAACTGAGGAGAAAAATAAAAAAATAATTAGAACTGGTGAAGCTATTTCGGTTTTTTGAAAAAATAAAACACGAGATTTTCTTCCAACAAAAAAGAATAAAAACTGGTAAAGCTATTTCGATTTTCAGGTGCGTTGGGTGATAATACCTACCATAAATTTTAAAACTGGATTGTATTTATATTTCAAGAAACAAAAATTCTACTTTTGTTATTGCTCTCGCATTTATTTTATTCCAGAAAAAATTGAATTATTTGTTTTTCTTGAAATACAAATACATTCCAGTTTTAAATATATGGCAGGTAGCCTGTATTACCACCTAACACACCTGATAATTCCAGCGCAAAAAAAGTACCTGTTTGAAGAAAATTTCGTATTTTATTTTCTCAAAAAATCGTAATAGGTTTACCAGATTTTATTCTTTCTTTGTTTTTCTCATCGGTTTCGAAAGATTGCAAAAAAGTTGATAAACTGAAACAAGAAAACCCTTAAAATCTCAAAATTGCTAAAATGGCAAGGTTTTGAAGCAAAAATATATAATAATTTTTTTCTTCCGAAAAACAAAAAAATACCAAATGGGAAATTTATGGTAAGCAGACTATATTAGTATCTATTATTCCTCTAAATTTCAGGAGGAAAAAAGGGAAAAGATTCCAGAGAAAAGAATTCTTTTAGAAATTTTTTTTTTCTTTTTTCCAAAAATCGAAACAGCTTCACAATTTTTTATTACTTTTTAATTTTCTTCATGGATTTCGAAAGAGTGAGAAAAATGTGACAAACTGGATTTAGAAAAACCTTAATATCTCAAATTGTAAAAATGTCAATGTTTTTAAAGTAAACTGAGCAAAAAACTAATTTTTCGCTTAAAATTTAAAAATATTCGTAAAAAATGTAAATATGTCGCCATTTTAATTTTAAAAAATACATATCCCTTTATTTTTCGCGTACAGAAACGTATTTCATTGGCAAGCCAAAATTCTGAACAGATCACCTGCCGGCCTGCATGATTTTAAATGGATTCGGTCAATAGTTGTTTTAAGGTTGTGGAGATTCAAGGATATAAATTTCGAAAATTGTTTGCTTTGATTAAAATAATTTGAAAATTCTATTTTCAATACTTCGGAAGCTCGAGACTGAGTTGTAAGCGAATGGCCCCTGACCTTGTTTGAAATGAGTTTTTATAGGTATATATCCATGTCCACGTCACTGAGAGCGACAATGGTCAAGGCATTCTGACAAAGGCTGGTAAAAGTTATTTAAACTCAAAGTTAATTACTACTGTTCGTTTTAAAATTAGAAAATATGTTTTTTATAAAACTGAGAATTCACACGAAATTGCGAACATGTCATAAATAAAGAAGGAATTCAGAAATAAAATTTTATAAATAAATTATTATTCACTTAATTTTTAAATTGCTAAAAAGATGCTTTTAGGGGCACTCCATGTCAAAGGCACTCCTGGGTCATCGATTTCATTTATTTTCTGTTATTGTATAGTGTTTGGAGTACTAAATACTGATGTCAAAGGGTTTTGCAAAATTTTCAATATTTTAGCAAATATTTTTAATTGAAAATTGAATATGTTTTTCAAATTGGACCATATTTTAACAATTTTTATCTAAGATAATATTAATCGGACGAAAAAATACTTCTAACAAATGTACCATGGAGAGACTAATAGACATTGCAGAAAAGTTAATGTAGGTATCAGAGAATTTGATCAAAATATTTTTTTCACTCATACAAATTTTATTTTTCAATTGTTTAAATAATTTCTGTTCAAAAATGCGATTTACGCATTTTTGAATAAAATGCGAATGGCGCTGAACTAATAGCGCCATTCGATTCTACGGAAAAAAATTACATACAGAATTCATGGGTTGCACAATTTTTTTCTCCACCCAATTTGTTATAAAGTATAATTAAACAATTGTATGGTACATTATACTCGTTTCATACACAGGAAAAAAGTCTAGTTTCAAGCCAAAAATTGGGCTTAATTCAAGCTGTAACATTTTTAAGACCCGAGAAAGAAGGATAGACCTATGCACTATACATGGAGACAAAGTACACCGAAAACAAGCTGTGACATAAACTAGACTTTTTTTCCTGTGTAATTTATTTATACAACATAACAAATTGGGTAGAGAAGCAAATGATGCAATACATGAACTCTAAAATTTTTTCCGAAGAATCAAATGGAGCTATACGTTTTTCAGTAGATCGTATTTTTAAATAAATGTAAAAAAAAAATTATTTAGACAATTGAAAAATAAAATTGTTATGCGTGGAAAAAAACATTTTGATCAAATGCTCTCATCGAAACATTAATTTTTCTGCTATGTCTATTGGTCTGACAATGGGCCCTAATAGTTTTGAATATTGTTTATAATTGTATAGATTGCTTATAAATTATCAGTTTATAACAATTTTTGGTTACTAAATAACATTCTAGTAATAAATCACGATGATTTCAGGTCAAAATAATGGGTTTCGACAAAAAACTGATAGATTGGAGAATTTGTTTAAATAAATTATTTATAAGAATTAAATAAAATGCTGAATAAAATATTTAGGTATGTATATTAAGTCTTTCTTCATTAATTTTGATCAGCAAGAGTTTATTTAAGTAATTTTTGCAGAGATAAAAATCACATTGCTGTAATGGCCAATTTGCCTGCTGTATTTGTTTATTAATTTTTGAATAGAAAAACAAATTTAAAAAACGGATTCTTTACGTTTCTTAAGAATTTCATGCTGAATATTTCGAAAGAAAAGACTTTAAAATCCACTAAAAATTAAAGGCTGTAGATTATTTATGAACTTTGAATTCCCAGTTCGAACCACTGTGCGTCCTGACACTGAGACGCGACCGAAAAACTTTCAGAATTTGTTTTTTTTCAAAATATCAAAAAGCACATTTTTATTACTTTGTGGACAACTTTAGGACACTTTAAATATTATATTTATTTATTTAGTTTACAATTTCACCTTGGGTGAATTCGCCCCTTGGGTCGAAAAAAACAATCAAAAATGGTTTATTAAATAAAAAATAAAAAAATTAATATTTCGATCAATTTTTTCAAACTATCTTAAATTTCCACCTTTTCTGAGTACAATTTGTATAGAAGTATTTTTTTCGTCCAATCAATATTATCCAAGATAGAAAGTGTTAAAATATAGTCCAATTTTCAAAACTCCAATTTTCAATTAATAATATTTGCCAAAATATTGCAAATTTTACAAAACCCTTTGACATTAATATTTAGTACCCTAAATACTATACAATAACAAAAAAAAATGAAATCGATGACCCTCTTATTGCCTAAATCGAAATAGTTTAAATCTTTTAAATATTCCAGAATTAAATTATTGCACTGCAAGTAGTAAACACATTTGTTTACAAAACAGAAAATATCTTAGGGATCAAATTAGTGATGCATTCAAGCGAGACAAGACAATAAAATTCAAGTTCAATAATTTGCATCAAACTTCAAGTCAAGAAAATTAATCTTGACTTGGCATTTCAGTCGATAAAATCAAGAAACAAGCGATAATCTTAAATTTTGTCTTTGCCTGCATGCCATTTTGACCCATATGAAAAATAACTTAATTATAAAATTCCCCTCTGACGAAATTATTGAATCCAAAAAAAATTTTAAAGATTTGGATTAAGTAATATATGTGTATAAATAAACCGTTCATTTATTAGAATTAATGGTTTTATCAGAAGCTTTTTCATCGCTTCTCGTCAAATAAAAGTATAAAACCACCAATGAAAGGCATTCACAGTCGAATCTCGAATCTGGAATGCAAATTTGTATTAATGTTATGTTTAAAATACCGTAGGGTGGGGTAATTATGTACAATTTTTACTTTTTTTCGAGGTTTTTTTAAAACTTTACGCCCAAGAAAAATTGTTTCCAGCTTTTTCATTTTACAGACAATTAGAATCTGAATTAAGAGGACTTAATTCAGACGAGAAATCAATAATTTTTAGATTTTTAAATCATTTTCTACTTATTAATAATAATTGTTGAAAAGTTGTACCTTTTTG
>JBAGKK010000167.1:282055-299460 GCA_037177015.1 Euceroptres primus
TTAAAATACACAAGATAAACATCTGGTGAGGGTATAAATTTATAGATTTTAGGAAGGAGAACAATTTTGAACTATGATCTATTACTATTTTGCTTCGTTTTCGAAAAAAGTGAGGTTTTTACTCTTTAAAAACGATATTTTTTCAATTTAAGAGATAAAAACCAATTTTTCTTTACTTCGAAGCTTATGAAACTTAATAATATCATATAACATGTTCTTCACATTGCTACTAAAGTAAAAACAAACGTTTTTAAAAGTAAAATGTTAAAATTCGGTAAGCTAAATGCTATTTTAGTCAATTTTTTTTATTTTTATTTTTTTTTGGAAAAATAACAAGCCTTGCGGTGACCACGATTACTTTAAAAGAACTCATCTAAAATCAAAATCCAAAGAGATTATGTTAGTATATTTCGTTGTGAAGGGCCTGAACGAAGGAGTTTTTATTTTGTTAACAATTTTTTATTTTATTGCAAAGAAATAAAAATTCGAAAACCTCGAAAAATGAAATTTTTGTTAAAATTGTTGTAATTTTTTATAAATAAAAATTTTAAAAAATCTTACGTTCAAGCCCTTCACAACGAAACATACTAACATAATCTCTGTGGATTTTGATTTCAAATGAGTTGTTTTGGAGTAATCGTGGTCACCGCAAGGCATGTAAAAGAAAGACGTTTCCGGAAAACAGACTCATTTCGTTTAATTTTTAATATTTTTTAATGAAAAAATATTGTCAAGTATCTTAAAATATGTACTTTATGATCCCGCTGTTGGTTTTTCAATAAATATTTATTTATCTGCCAAAAAAAATTTATGAAAATAAGTGGGCATAACCCCTCAATAGCGTAAACCTCATTGATTTGAAAATCAAAATTAAAATGATTGCAGAATAAATTTAATAATTGATACATTCACTCCTGCTTCGAGGAGATAGTTTTTGCATCATCATTATGAACTCAATGGAAAGGAGAACTTGTATCTTTCTTCTACAAGTTCTGGTCAGAATTGCTCCTATAAATTATAGGCACGTTACATGGCAAATGCCAATTTACTGTTATATAAAGATACTTTATTGCAGTTTAAATGCACTTATGACTAGAATTCTCTTTAATATTGCGGGTAAACACGATAATAACATCAGATAGTCAAAACACTAAAATATAGTATTCATAAAATCTTCGAACTTCCTATGACGACCCAGAAAAAGTTCCTCCATTTATAGATTAATAATATAATTTACGATTCAAAGGAATGACCACAATTTATAGTATTTTTCTTAGTATTGATTATTTATAGCCCATAAGTATTATTGTATGAAGGGAATCTTTTGAAATATTTTTAATGGGCAATGATGATTTCATAAGTAGATAAGGTTGTTCGAGGTGAGACATCTCACCTCCGCTGGCCCACTTTTGAGGTTTGGAGTTTATTTTCGTCCATCTTATCGGCCTTTTGCGAGTTTCAAATGCAGCTGAAAATTTCTCTGTGTTTAATATTATTATTACTTAATTAAAGCAGTACTAAATTAAAGTACTATTATTATTAATAATTTGTGGAACGTGTTTTAATTACAAAAACAGATGTACGTTTAACAAATAATCCGTGTGCTTCACTAGATAATTAGCAATGACTTTTAACGTGAATTATTCAAATATTTTTACATAAAACCAGTAAATGTAAAAGATGTAGTTAAAATAAAAATGTTGAATTGAATTCTCTTAAGTTGGAAATGTCCAAGCTTAAATTGAAATCCAAATTAAAAATCTCCAGTCTTTAAGTTTTTAACTTAAATGAATTCTTTCCACTTTAAATCTTTTTTCCTGATATGTGAATGAATTTTGCAGAAAGGAAAATGGAATAGGAAACTTAAGTCAAAGCTTAAGTAGAAAATAATGAAAAACGAGTGGAGAAATTGGAGGAAGTTATTTTAAAAAGAGAAACACCGGTAGTTTGAATATAAATCCTTGAACTTAATTTCAAGAGGAATAAATTAGTTTCGGGAGGATAATTAAAATTAACCGCTGGTTGGGCTTTGAAACGGCACGAATGTCGAGTTCTCGCACTTTCTATTCTTCTACGCAAAGTATAATCAGATTGAATCCCTTTCTTAAAGCAAATGTCTTGGCTGTCAACAATTCAAGAAAGCATCAAGTTGAGCCAGACATCGTCTCGTCGTGCTTAGACTGTCGGAGAAAAATGAGGGGAAAGAGAGAGAGAGAGAGAGAGAGAGAGAGAGAGAGGATGAAGGAAGAGAAGGGTTAGAACTAGGATGTCATGGCGTGGGAGAGTCACTTTCACCATCGCAACTCCGTAGCGGTAAATTCTATGTAGGACGTAAAATCATCCATTGTGCCTAAGTCGCATTCAGATTTATCGGTATTTAGATCGAATCAAAATTTAACGGGAGTATACCATTAAAGTACTTTCCAAGTTTCATTTTACTTTCATAGAATGTATAATGTTACTATTTTGCAAATACGATTTTAAGGGAAAAAATTAAAAGATAAAGTTGAATAAAATATAGTAATGAAAATAAGGAAAACGTAAACAGTTGTGAGAATTAATTTAGAATAAGGAAACTAAAAGGTACTTAAATACTACGCAATATCCAGGTTGTCCATGACCTGTGATTCCATGTTGTTGAGGATAGAAAAAAAAAACCATTTTCAAAACTATACTTTTAATAGTCGAAGTGGAAAAAGTGTATCAGGGTTAAAGAGAAAACAAATAAAAGAGATAAAGTTCATACATACAGTATTTGTGCATGTGTGATTTAAGTAAGTCTAACATTGTTTGCTAACTAGAACGATTTATGAAGTTCACAAAGTTGTAAGGGAAAAATCGGTCAGACTAAGATTTGTCCCCACCTGAAGAAAAGAAAAATAATTTATAATCATTGAAACTCTTTTACTACTTCTTCTGAAAGTATATATTTTGTATTATTTTTCAAAGCCTGTTTTTCAAAAATATCTGGTTCAGGTGTAAGAATATGAAGATAAGATAAAAGTAACTTCGTCTGGCCATCAGCAACATACATCTAAGGTAATCTTTTTTCGACTTGAGTCTTTACTTTTTTTTCCCTGTATCTTTGTATAAAAGGATGTGACCAAGTTTTTCCGTACTCGGTACTCGCTTTGGTTCCTTTTCGTTCTTGATAAACTGAACAAACAGTTGGAAAAACATACAAGAAGAGGAAAAGAGTCTCGAAGTCAAAGAACTGAGAAGATTTCCGAATCTGATTTCGTACCACGTTCATGCAACTCAGAGCCTTCATGTGTCTTTCGTCTTTCATACTAAAAGCCAAATTACCTTATAAGATCGAAAAATGACTATAAAGTCATTTTAAGACTATAAAGTCTCGTAAAGAGAACTTTATCTATTTTTAAAAATTGAAATTATTGTTAAATATATATTTCTCATTCTTCAATTTCACAAACTTATACAAAATAGGAATAGACACATTTGTCATCAATTCCATACGGAGAAAAAAATCTGTAAAATTAACAGATTCATCTGTTAAAATAAGGACAGTAAATTTTTTCTGTTATATTCACATAAATTTCTGTCACATAAACTTACAGATGGTTAGTAAATTTAACAGATATTTCTGTCACAGAAAATCCCAGGGTATCATTTTAATCTACAACAAAATGACAAATCGAAAAACAAAAGACTATGACAGTAGAATAAATGATCTACTTCAGATCAAAATAATATTGCTGCAGATTAAAATAATATTTTACGATTTAGTGTGTTAAAATTAACAGAAATGTTTGTTAGCTTAATGGAATTGTAATTTTTTTAAAAGCTGTTAAGATAACAGACATTTCTGTTAATTCTACAGAAATATCTATTAAATTTACTGACCATCTGTAAGTTAAACAGAAATTTCTGTTAAATTTACAGATTGTCAGTAAATTTAACAGATATTTCTGTAAATGTAATAAAAAAATCTGGTGTGCATATTGTAACAGATGTTTCTGTTAATTTTACAGATTTTCTTCCTCCGTGCAAGGAGTACTTTTTATTTACTTTATATATATATATATATATATATATATATATATATATATACTAACTTTAGCACTCACATAATTTGAAATGGTCAATTTTGTCTATAACAATTTTACTAATTTTTAGTCAACAATGACTAAATCCCAATGAGACCACAACTAATTCATTTACAGAAAAACTCACTACTGGAGTTAAATTCAGTAGTGACTAAAGTAAATTATTAGTATTTCACTGTGAATTAGTCACTATAGACTGAAAATTAGTAAAAATTATTACTAAATCATTTGGTGAACGAATCGGCACTTTTGCATTAAACAAAAGTGACTAATTCAGATTTAGAGACACGGAAAATTCCAAGGTATCATTTTAATCTACAGCAAAATGAGAACTTGAAAAACAAAAAACTGGGACAATAGAATAAATGATCCACTTCAAATCACAATAATACTGATGCAGATTAAAATAATATCCCACAATTTACTGTGGAGCAGATTTTAGTAAAATTTTGAATTTTAATTTTTCTTGATTATTATAAAGTGATCAATATTTTATATCCCTTTAGTGAAATGTTCTGTTGTAAATTAAGGTCAATCGATTAATTTTAATCTCAGGAATATTGTTTCCGAATGCGCCAACATAAAATTACTACTTTAGCAGACATTTTATCAAAATCACAAATTTTTATCTTCTACAATATGCAGATGACAATGCACTGCTATTGGTGAAAACATCCGGACAATTGTTCAACACATATTGTATGTGCTTTAGCTTGAGTATCTTTTAAATACACCTATTTTTAAAATTTAAAAATCACCATTACAAAGCGTCCTCTTTGAGGAAGCAAAACGGTGACTATTTTTGATTTCCCGTATCGTTACTCCCAAGCAATTGTCAGATCTAAAAAAAGAAAGAAAAACTAATAAAACAAGTACCATCGGACGTAACATGGTCGATGGTAGTTAGAGCACAAGAGAAGTTCCGTCGTATATACGTGATGGCGCATGCATGCATTGGTTACGCAAGAATGGTGGCGTGTGTGAGACTGCTGACCCACATACGGCCAGGGAGCAAGGACCCCAGTGCACCGAGTTATATACTTGCCGGGTCTCTTACGTATATGTGTGTACTAACACTCTCGAACACACAAATACCAATGCAATCGCGCGGCGCACGCACAGTGGCGATGCACACAAACCCGTGATTTGCGATGCATGCAGTAGGCTCACTGGTTATTGCCGGGGTAATACCGGCATTAAACCCCCAGCGCCATCTGGTATCGCACGCGAACTCAGAAAAAAAAATTTTGTTGATTCAACAAAATCGTTTAGTTGATTTAAACAACAGGTTGTCTAACGTCCTGGAAATCCTTGAAAACCTGGTAAACTCCTTGATTTTTTTTTACCTGGAAAAGTCTTTTTTCCCTCATAATCCTGGAATCCTTATCTCTCTGTATTTGAATTAGTAGTTTTCTTCAAATGACAGGGTTACTGCAGGTCAAAAAATTCTGGAAAGTCAGGGAAAACCTTCAAAGAGTCTGGGAATTTTTTTGATTCAACAAATTATAATTATACCTCAATAGATATAATTATAATTTATTAATAATTATATTATATTATATAATTTATAATTATTAATTATTAATTATTAATTAATTATTAATAATTATTAATAATTAATTTATAATTATATAATTTATAATCATATAATATATAATTTTATTCTCCAAATCTCCTAAAATCACTTTTTTATAGTTTCATTTATTTTTCTCCCTTTTTCCCCTTTTTATATTCAAATTTCCGAATAATTTTCCAAGAATTAGGAGAAATAGAAACTTGTGAGATTCAAAAACTCTTTTAATATTTTCTTAAATATCCCATAATTTCCAAATTTTCAAAATCTAAGAAAGTCTCTTAAAGTCCTCCAGAATCTTTAAAATTTATTTAAAATCCTTGAAAATTCTCCAAAATATTTGAGACTCTTATAGAATCTTCTGGGTTCTCTCCTACAATAATCTTATAAAATAATATCCCAACATTTTTCAATATTCTACAACATATACTAGACTCTTCCCAAATCTTCTAAAATTTTCTGAATACTTCCGTAACCTTCTAGAATTGTCTACAGAATCTTTTAGACTCCTCCAAAGTCTAGAAAAGATTACCGAAATTCTCTCAAATTCTTTAGAATCTTCAAACTTTATCTGAAATCTGTAAAAAATCTCCAAAATATTCTAAACTGTTTTAAAATCTACAATCATTAAGATTCTTCTGAATTCTTCCATAATCTTTTAGAACCTTCTGGATTCTAAATCAATAATTTTATTTATCTATAATAATCTTATACTATCTTAAAGAATTCTTAATACAGTCTTAAAGAATTCTAAAAAATTCTTTAATATTCTACAAAATATACTATCATGTTACAGAATCTTCTAAAATCGTTTAAAATCTTCTGAACTCTTCCCTGATCTTCTAAAATATTCTAGAATCGTCAAGAATATTCAGAAATGGACCTGAAGTTTTGAACGTTCAAATGAATGAACTTTTTTTCTTAATTCAAATTTATTTTGAAATATCGTTCAATCTAGAAAATAAAGAGAAATATCATGAGCTTCTTTATCATTACATTAATTTATATATTCATATACCAATATCTTAGAACAAATTTGAGTTTAAAATGAAATCGAATAAAGATTTCGTTCATTTGAACTTTCAAAACTTCAAGTACATTATTCTGAAGTATTTTAGAATTTCCAGAATTCTGCAGAATTATTTAGAACCCTCTCAAAAGATTCTTGAAGAATCTTCTAGACTGTTTTCAGATTTTTCCTAAAATTCTGTAGACTTTTAGAGCCTTCAAAAAAAAGTGTGAAAGAGACTAGAAGATTTTATAACTTTATGGAAGATGTTGGAAGAATTAAGAAGTCTCTGGGAGATTCTGAAACACTGAAAAATCTAGATTGTAGAGAATTTTTTTGGAATTTCAAAAAATTTAATGAATCTACAAGTTTATGGAAAATGAAAAATATTTTAGATGATATTAAAGGTTTGTTGAAAACTCCAGAAGTCATGAAGGACTTTTAAAAATTCTACAGTATTGCAAAGACTCTAAAAGTTTAAAAATTTGAGGATTGTTTTATTAGATTCTAGACAGGAAACTAAGATTTTTAAGGAGTTTTTAAGATTCTGGAGAATTGCAGATTCCTTGGTATTAAAAAAAACTTCTCTCCTTGTTTTAAAATCCCCTTTTTCGAAAAAGAAATCCTCTACGTTCTTTAAAATTGAACTACTTAACCATTGTGATCCCTTTATTATATAATTATAATTATAACGGCAGATAAAGGTCAAGGAAAATGAAAAATTGGTCAGGGAAAGTTAGCGCATTTTGAAATTGGAATTTTGTAGCAACCTGGAATGAAATCAGAAGTCGTTTATCAATGACTTTAGTGAGCTTTTGTAAAAAACTACATATTCACTTAGTAAAGCTTACTTATAAATTCAGTTAGTTAGTTTACTAAATGAATTTGTAGTTTTTTACTGAAAAATTCTAATCTTTTTATTAAAGATTAGTAGAAACGCTTACTAAGTAGCTTACTTACCAGAAAGCTACTAATTCTTTTAAGACAGTATTTTCTTAAAAAACACTTTATTGAGATTATACAGATAAATACAGTTAGCTAAACTCAAGAATTTCATAAATCGTATAA
This sequence comes from Euceroptres primus, assembly GCA_037177015.1. NCBI lineage: Eukaryota > Metazoa > Arthropoda > Insecta > Hymenoptera > Figitidae > Euceroptres > Euceroptres primus. The sequence goes on from JBAGKK010000167.1 coordinate 289,773, forward strand.
TTTTATATGGTTAATTTAGTTGCATAAATTATTTCTATCGTACAAGTTCAAGAAAAAAATATTTTTGCATGAAAATTTATGGTAATAATTAAAAAATGATACCTGGAAAAATTTATTTTACACCTGGAAAACCTGGAAAAGTTCTAAAATTTTTTGAAGAAGAAACGCTAGACATCCTGAAACAAAAATTTTGGTTGAACCAACTAAATTTTGGTTGAATCAAGCAAATGTTTTGTTGATTTAACCAAATCTTTGGTTGAGTATACCAAATCATTTATTTTTGGATAAAACAATTAAAACTTTTGGTTTGGTCAACACAAATTTTAATTGTCTGTATAACAAGTAAATTCTTTGGTTGAACCAACCAAAATCTAATTGGTTCAACCAAATGATTTTCTGAGTGCGTTTTGACGATCGCTCATAAAACGATTAGCGACTTTATACCGATAAAAAACTAGGAAAATGAACTAATTATATGTTTGGCTAGAGGAATTACTAGTTATATGGTTATATGTCAACTAAAATTTTGGTTGACTCAAAGTTTTAGTTGTCTCAATCCAAAATTTGGTTCATTCAACCAAAATTTTTTGTCGATAAAAAAATGTAGTAGATTAAAACAAACGTTTCTTCAAATCATATAAATATTTATTTGAATCCAAAAAAATTTGTTAGAAATAACCAAATATTTATGTTTACTCAAAGAAACAGTGTATTTAATTCAAATCAAATTTTTTCCTGAGTGTAGTTGAATTAAATAAAAGCTAGTTGATTCAACTAACTTCTAATTAATTTAAATAAAATCTATAATAGATTTTACTAGCTTTTTAGGTAATTTTACTAGAATTAACTAGTAATCCCACTTTTTTCGTTGTAGATGCGGCACGCGGACGTAAACTCCGTTCACACGATCGAATTCACCAGTCTTCTCTTTTTTTAAAATGCATTTTATCAGCATTTGTGTTACGTTCGATTTTATTGTTCACTTTTATACCGAGATTTTACCTCTACTTTTATCTTTTTTATATTGCATGTAGTTATTGAAATTTAACACTAAAAGGAAACAGGATTAAAATGGATCTGCAGTTATTTTAATTATTTATTATCATTATTATTGTTATTTTTATATTGCATGAAGTTATTGAAATGTAACACTGGACGGAAACAGGATTAAAATAGATCCATAGTTATTTTAATTATATTTATGTTATTATTTATTTATTATTTATTAATTGATATTCATTTATTACACTCGATTATTTATTTTCCATTTTTGCCTCATATTGTTATTGTTCTCCATTAAACAATAAATATCTTTCATTTAAAATGTAATCGAATAAAAACACCTAAGTAGATACTTCCAATATTGGTAAGACAGTAGGCGATGGTTGTCTGACCAAAATTTGACATATCTACTGAAAATCTCTAAATCCCTTAATACCAGTCATTTTTCCTAAGGCGCCTCGATCAGTAGATACTTCCAGTTTTTGGTCAGAAAACGGGAGGAAAATTTCCTGAATATGCCGGAAACTTGACTGGCCAAAAATTGACATACCTACTGAAAATCCCTTAAATCCACTATTTACTATCCATTCATTAAATATAGAGCCCAAAATCTTTTATTCTGTAAAGGATTTTGCTCTCTGTATTTTAACTAAATATTGAATACAGATAAATATTAATATGTTTATATTTATACAAATATTAAATATAGTTCATTAAATATAGAGCTCAACATTTTTTATTCTTTAAGGGATTTTAGGATCTATATTTTAAATAAATATTAGATTTAGATAAATATTAATATGTATGTATTTATATAAATATTAAATATAGTTCATTAAATATAGAGCCCAACATTTTTTGTGCTTAAGGAATTTTGAGCTCTATATTTTAAATAAATATTAAATATACATAAATATTAATATTTATATAAATATTAAATATAGTCCATTAAATACAGAGCCCAAAATTTTTTAGAGAATAAAAAATTTTGTGTTCTATATCTTATGAACGGATGGTAGTGGTTTAAGTTTGAAAAAATCAGTAGATACTATAAGTTTTAGTCAGACAACACCAGAGAGCAGATTTTATTTCGTGAAGTTGTCGAAACGTCTGACCAAAAAAATAACATTTCTACTTAAAAATCCTTATACCCACTATTTATTTGATTCTGTGAGCTATATTCACATTCTGCCATTTAATTTCATAAATGTACATGAACTACAAATGTCATTCAACTTAAATGCAGTATTTTCTGTCAGTTTGTACACGAATTTTATTATAATTAATTTTGAAAATGTGAAGTTCTCCACAATTAAAAAGTTTATAGAAATATTTTTAATACAGACTTTTTAGGATTACAAAATTATGTCTCTATTGTATTTAGACGTTGATAGTAAAATTGACTAAATACTATTTTACTTGAAGGTCGATACAAGTCCTTTAACATTATGTCTTTATTCTCTACAGACAAAAAAGATTATTTAATTGTAGTAGCCTCAAGAATCTATAATAATTAGTGCATTGATATAATATGACCCCAGTTTTATATGCATAAGAAGCTTTATGAAAAGAAAATGTAATAATGTAGAGAAATTATTTTTTCTGTATAATCTGAAATTAAATTTTCATTTCTATTTCATGCGAATTATACATCTCGATTCAACAATAATTTAATTATAATTACTCTTGTAATGAATATTTTCTCACAAGAAAATTTGCAATCCAGTTATTATAACGCTATTCACATTCACAAACTTGGGGAAATATTTCTAGCTGGGAAAAGACTCACGTATTTAATTATGAGCTTAGAAAAAAGATAATGGAAATATTTTTACAGACGACATTAATCTAAAAAGAGAAGTAGTCTAGTCATTCTTGGATCAGTGGCAATGTAGATTATAACTCGTTATCAATCACGCTTCCAAGGGGAGTGATACTTATCGCGAAAAACATTGTCGAACAAACTGACCACGTAACAAAGTGCCTATTTTTATCCTCACTTATTCAGAAGTTCCATCTTTTTAACTCTACTTGCTTACTTTCATTTCACAACTTTTTTAAAGCTTTTTTCCCAGAAGTTTTGCTCGTAAAAATTTATGGAATAATCCTCACAGCATCGATAATAAGTAAATTTTATATATAAATGTATAAATGTATAAAATAGATAAAATGATAAATAGATAAATAGGGTAAGAGTACCAATTCTTAGCACCCCCCCCCCCCCAATTGTTGGTACCTCTTTTTAATTTATTAGATAATACGACTGCTTAGCTTATTTTGCTTAAATTAATTTAATTCTACCATCATTTTTACGCATAATGCATATATTAGTTATCCACTGCAATCAAATATTGATCTAAATTAAATAAATTCACTTCAGTTTTTGGCATGACAATAATTGGGCTAAGGTGCCAAGAATTGATTCTCTTACCCTAGTAAATGTAATAAATAAATAAATACTAAATTAATGTGTAGTTTAAAAATCTACAGCAGAGTTTGCATAAATATGTTATTTTTTTAAGATGCAAAAAAACAAAGCCAAGAAAAAAAGATAAAGGAAAAAAGTTTACGTCTATGAACTTTATGAAGACTGTTTTGCATTTTTCTTTTTATGGATTTTGTGAAGGCCTTTAGTGTTTATTCATCTGTCGGTTGACCCTGACTTGTAATTGAAGGAGCGAGTGCAAGAACCAATTAACACGTTCGCGACACTCGTTTCTCTACTGGTGCCTTCAAAGTCTTAAAGTTTAGAAGAGACTTTTATTATCAATCTTTAAGTATACACTATAATTATTTTAAAGAAGTATCTGTGTTGCAAAAGTATTTTTTAACTTCAAGTTAAGCATTTTTGGTATCTTATAATATTTTTTTATACATATAATTTTATATATATATATATTTTTTTTTTGATACATATAAGTTATTTTCTGAGCTCAAAAGTATCTGGGTTTCGTTAAAAAATATTTTTTTGAATATATAAGAAACCAGGTTTAAGAAAAGATTATTTAATTAATATAAAACTTTTTTTCTGAATATTTTTTTGTGTATTTTTCTAATTTGTCTTTTAATTGTGTCAGTGATAAGGCCTGGTGAACCCCATAAATAATTTTTTTTTGCTACATTGAAACTAAGTAACGTGCAGATCCAATTGTGTGCCATTGGTTAAAGAGGGGTTAATGGTAAACTATGCGTTCGCAGTAATCGCGAGCACTCGTACTTTCACATTGAGAGTCATAACCTTCTCGTCGATATGCGCATATGATGTCAACCCAGGAGTCATACAATGTCTAAACTAATTTTTAAATGTCTAAACGAGTTGAAATATCGCCTCCATAGACGATTATGAGACCAATCTAGTTTTCTAAGAAAGCCAGTTTGACTAGTAGACACTTATATGCATTTATATACACGTGTGTGTACGTGTACTTTGATGATGACGAGATCTATTATTTTCCAGATTCCTCTCTGAAAAAGGAAAAATAGTAATAGTGTTTTCTCTTTCTGCTTTCAGGAATTATGACCCTTACGAGCAGCCCGTGTGAGCTAGACAACATGAGCTTGTTTCAAGACCTCAAGTTGAAAAGGAGAAAGGTCGACTCCCGATGTAGTAGCGACGGTGAGCAAACGGTCTTATTTTCTGTTTGTTATTTATCGACTGCTTTCTTACGTCTCTCATTTGGCCTGCTAATATTTTTCCAACTTTCACTTTAGACAAGGAGTCGTTTGTTATTCGTCGGTAATGAGAAGATAAATATGTGATTGGAAAATAGAATACATATTATATGGGTGATTGTCGAAAAGTTGACCATTTTAAGTCCTTATCATTTTTCACATATCTTGTGATTAATTAATTTTTTCTAAATATGTCTGAGCAAAGTACTCACACCAGGGCACAATTTAGGAAACTTTAATAATTTTAAATGACTTCGTTTAGAAATTATAAATAAAAATCTTTGAAAAATGTCAGGTTACGCGATGTCCCAAACTACAAATTTAAAATATAAAATTGCTGAAGAGTATCAAAAATATTTTTTGGATACCAAAAATAATTTGGGATCATGAAAATCGATTGAAATTAGTTGAGAAAGATGATTATGGAGTGATAAGTTTAATATTTTACAGTTAAAGATGCGAAAAATCGCTTCAAAGTCTGTTCCCAAGTTTTATGTCAGGTTTTACGATTTTGCTATTTTAAGATAAAACTCGAAGATCGTGATTTAAACTATTCAAAATACGACATAGATTTGTTAATTTTAGGCGAACGAAGATATTCATGTAGTTGAAAATCGATTTCTTATCAGTATTTCCAAATAGCAGACAATAATAATTACTATTTTTGCAAAATGTGTTTTACAAAATGTCATATTTATCGAACTGTTAATTCAAACTTTTATTAAACGAAAAGATATATTGAAGATGTGTAGTCAATATAAAATAAATCGCGCAATCACAGATGTTTTCCTTATTTTTAATAATTTTTACTTGTTTTTGAAATATTTTTTAAAGATTCTTCAAATATTTATATTGTCAAGGTCGAGTGTCATTCATTGCAAACTTAATGATTTTTCAAGGTTAGGGACGTCCGACTTTATTTTTGTCCCCCTCAAACTCCCCGAAAATGATTTCCATTCCTAAAGTTGTATATCAACTTCCTATGCATTAACGTTACATAAAAACATTCAGAACTCAAGTAAGACTCCATGCTTATTGCGCTGAAACATAGGTATGGAGTTATTTTCGTATAGAATTCATAAATATCACAAATATATTCCTTAATTTCTCTATTTCATTTTTTCATACTCTCTTGGGTTGGTCGTGTTTAAAAAAACATATTTTTGGCAGCATGGAATAAATATTTTTTCGGAAATTTCGTAGTTTAATATGGTCAGCTTTTTGGCAATCACTCATATATTAGGAAAAAGACGGTATTATTGGAACACTTTTATATTTTAAATTTTTATCGCCACAAAAAGAACAATATCAAAATTAATGCTGTGCCTCAATATTTAACGATTTAACGATCTTACTTGTTTATTTCAAACATGACATAACGTACTATCGTAGATTAAAATTTTTACATATTTTTATAATTTACAGATTATTAACAATTTTTTTCAATTCAATCAACAAAATTCTTTATTTAATTTTTCATTTTTAAATCGATTTGAAATTGATGCTGTGCCTCAATATTTAACAATTTAACGATCTTACGTATTTATTTCAAACATGATATAACGTACTACCGTAGATCAAAATTTTTACATAATTTTATAATTTACAGATTATTAACAATTTTTTTCAATTCAATCAACAAAAGTCTTCACTTAATTTTTTATTTTTAAAGCAATTTGAAATTGATGCTGAGCCTTAATATTTAACAATTTAACGATCTTACGTATTTATTTCAAACATGGCATAACGTACTATCGTAGATTAAATTTTTTACATATTTTTATAATTTACAGCTTATTAACAATTTTTTTCAATTTAATCAACAAAATTCTTTACTTAATTTTTTATACCTAAATTTTTATGCATATAAAAAATATCTTTGCGTTCCACCAGGGACGTTAAATTCAAAATTTGGAAAAATTAGACAACAAAAATTATGGTGAATTTTTTTAATGTACCCTTTTTAGTAGGTAACAAACATTCAAATATGATTGTGTATGAAAGAAAAAAATTTTTGTTTAAGTTATGATTTTTTGAAAATGAGCAAAAAAGGAGCTTTTAAACAAAATTGTTTATATATATCGTCCTGGAAATGTCTTCAGATGGAATCAGTGAAAATAACCGTATTTTTGTTGGTGAGAAGAAAAACTTTATTCAAATTTTTCATTTTTTAAAAATTGAAAATTAATTCTAATGCTTTGAAAAATATGAAAAATTTTTTTTCTGCATAACAAAAATATGCTTATTTTCTTTGATACAAACTGAAGCAATTTTAGGGTCGACGTATTCAATTTTCAATATATATATATTTAAAATTTTTTCTTTAAATCACCTTTTTTGCTCATTTTTAAAAAATCGTAACTTGAGCCAAACAATTTTTTTAATACTAATTTTGTTTTATTGTTTTTTTTACTAAAAACTCTACATAAAACAAATTCGCCCTAATTTCTGAACCCATAGACTTCTTTTTGTTGATTTTTCAAAATTATGAATTTCACGGCCCTGGTGGAACCCAAAGATATTTTTTGATTTGCATAAATATTTAGGTGGCTGATAAGGTTATCAACTCACAACTTTTTCTAACCCAGGCGTTTTCAATTTAGAAAAAAAAAATTTCGATCACCCCTATTATATATTAAATTAATCATAGATTTCTTTTATTTATTCGTTTCATTTATGGGGCATTATTTCTCAAGTGTACCCAACCCAAAAAATGAATTTTTCGATCGGGCTCAAATTTACAAAAAGTTCAGTACTATTAGATGGCACTTTAAAGAAAAAAAGATTGATCAGTTTGGTCAAAAACTCGTCGAGGTAAAGAGGATGAAATTTTTTTACTTTGCGCAAAGAGCCTCTATTTCGGATATAAATATTTTTTTATGTAAGGCATATAAAAAATTTTGACTCAAACGTTTTCGATAGATTTTTTCCCAATCTTTCAAATGGAATAGAAAAATTTTAAAAATTCAAAATTAAGCCATCATTTTGGAAAATCAAAATTATTTTTGATATTTTTAAGTTCGACCCTTTTCTTTTTTTTAACTGAAAATAAAGCTGAAGATGCTTACTTTCAGATCCTCCAATAGCAAAATGTCGTTTTTTGTTGTTTTTGAAAAATTGAATTTTAAGTAACCTAGTAAATTCAAAAATATTTTCCTATGCGCGAAAACAAATTGGGAAAATTTTTTACATGTATAGTTTTCGATAAGAAACAATATTGTAAAAACGGAAATTCAAAAAAAAATTTGTTGATTTTAGAATTTTTTGAAAATTTTTAAAAATGATATTTTTAAATTTGGTTAGGTGCGCATTTTTAATGTGCAATTTACATGTAATGCACATAATATAAGTATAAATGTTATTTGTGCATTAAAAACGCACAATTGACCAAATTAAAAAATTTCATTTTTGAAAATTTTTTAAAAATTCTAAAATCAACAATTTTTTTTGTAATTTCTGTTCTTACAACATTGTTTGTTATGAAAAACTGAACATGTGAAAAATTTTCCGAATTTTTTCGCGTCTAGAAAACATGTTTTGAATTTACCAGGTCAATTAAAATTCAATCTTTGAAAAGCAACAAAAAACGACATTTTGCTATTCTAGAATCTGAAAGTAAGCATTTCCAGCTTTATTTTTAGTTAAAAAAAAGAAAAAAAGGGTTGAACCTTAAAATATCAAAAATAATTTTGATTTTCCAAAATGATGGCTAAATTTTGAATTTTGCAAAATTTTTTTATTCCATTCGAAAGATTGGGAAAAAATCTATCGAAAACGTTTGGGTCAAAATTTTTTATATGCCACACATGAAAAGATATTTATATCCAAAATAGAGGCCCTTTACACAATGCACAAAAATTTTACCCTCTCTACCTCGACAAGTTTTTAACCAAACTGATCAACTTTTTTTTTTGAAGTGCCATCTAATAGGACTAAACGTTTTGTAAATTTGAGCCCGATTGGAGAAATTCATTTTTTGGGCTAGATACACTTGAGAAATAATGCCCCTTATATATAACAAATTCTTTTTTTGAAAGTAAAACTGGAACTTAGTATTTTTAAAATATGAACACTACTGTTGCAATTATTATTTCTTAAAATATTATGAATCATATTACTTTTATTTTTTTTCTCTTGGGAACAAGATGTTGGAAATAAATATGAATCTATTTCTGTTTTTGCCTCCCTAATTTGAAAGCATCAATTGGTGGGTAGGAAGTGTAGGCGAATGAAGAAATGAACTGCGGGAGGGGGTTCAGGGGTTAACCCACACAAAATCCCGGACATGCACTGAGTAGTTTGGTTGCGTCTGAACTCGTTGCAGGACGTCTCTATTCTCACAATTTTCGAGGCTTCCAGATTAATTTTTTATAACAACTCGAAATAGACAAACAAGCACACAAAAACACAGGAAATTCGAAAAATATTACCTGCACGGATTTTAGTACCGGTTATTTAGGACGTACAAAAAGTCGTTTATTTAAAATGATGATATCGAGTGTCGGAATAAGTTACAAGTAAATCAAATAAGTTTAATAAGTCGGGTTAAAAATAACTAAAATTGACTAAAAGTGACTTTCTTCCTTCGTAAAGTCTAGTGCGATTCAAAGTAAAGATAATTCAATATTAAAAGAGAGGTTCAGTCTAATATATTATATAAATATAAATAAAATTGAAAAAATATATAAAATTAAAGAAAGAATAAAAAATAAATCACCTAAAAATTTTTCAAGTATTTAAAATTAATATTAAATGTTGAAATTGATTGTTAGGGGAGAGTCGGCTACGGTGGCGGTGTGGGGCACGGTGGTAATTTCGAATAACGCCCGTAATTTTGGATTTTTATATCATTTTTTTGCATGAAATGACTGTTTTATTTGGAAAAATAGGGCTGTAATGTTATTTCTGCTTTAAAATACGTGTCAGAAGAGTAATTAAAAAAAACAGTTTTGGCGGAAACAGATAGAAAAGTCTTTATCAGGCATTAAGTCCTTACAGCATATTTTGAAAGACG
>JBAGKK010000167.1:299924-334594 GCA_037177015.1 Euceroptres primus
CACTCGCTTCACTCGTGTGAAAACATCATACGAGACGAAAATCACTCTACCGCACGGCGTTACGTAATGTACTATTTTGACACAGTGTGCGTAAAATGCGTTTTTACGCACTAATATAGGTGTGTAAAAACGCATTTTACGCACACTGTGTAAAAAAAATATCGTATGCAACTCAAGCGCACCACATGTGTGCGCATTTTGACACAGTGTGTGTAAAATGCGTTTTTACGCACTAATATAGGTGTGTAAAAACGCATTTTACGCACACTGTGTAAAAAAATATCGTATGCAACTCATGCGTACCATTTACCCACTTGTGGTGATCGCATGTGTAAAACCGCATTTTACGCACATGTTGCATAATATTATTATAATTATATAATTATATAATTTATATATATATATATAATATATAATAAAAAATATATAATTTATATAATTTATATATAATAATATTATAATATTATTATAATTTGAAGAGCTTATAGATTTTTTTATTTTAAGAAGTCCATAAAAATTAAATTTTCTCCTCTATAAAGTCAAATTAAAAATTCAACAAAATGAATGAAAATTGGAATTAATAAATAAATTTCGAAAAAAAGTAACATTAGCGATTTTTTCGAAAATCTGAGAATAACGAATTTTTTAAACTTATTTCGCCGCTGCCCAACCTCAGGATATTAATCGATTTATTTCAAGTTATGAGGGACCCAAAAGGAAACTTCTCAATGCTAAAGCGTTTTCAATTTCCAAATTTTGTATTTTTCGATCCACCCTGCCCTTCACGTTATGATTTGGTACACCGTTTTAAGAAACAAAAAAGTAAAGAGAACGTAAGAGAGACAGTAATTTTTGAGCAGTAAAGGAAAAAGAATAAACCCTTTTCTCAGACTCCCCAGTATCCCTCGGATCAGCAGGCTCACCGCTCGGGATCCAGCCAGCGGACGCACCTTCACCCATAAACTTTCCTGCTCCAGGAGAAAGTGTGGCGGATACCTCGACTTCTTCACCGGACGCCAACATGCCAGGCTCGCCGGGCTGCCCGGTGGTCAAAGTAAAATCGGAGTACCTGCGTGGCAGTCCCAGTCCCGGGACACCAATAAGAGACACCATGAGAGGCTCTGCCGTAATCCAGGACCCAATGAGGGATCTCGGTTCGGACCGGGCCTCACCAGACTCCGTCTTCCCGGATGTCATCAGCTCCAGAGTCTCCGAGAATCACCAACAACGATCCTGTACTCCGGCGCCTGCCATGTCGCCCCAATCGCCAGTCCAGGCGGTTTCTACAACCCCCATGTCCCACGAAGCAAGCAGCAGGAGCGAAAGCCCCGACCGGGGGAACCACCTCTCTTCAGCCCAGTCGAAAGAAGAGTCGGACAACTCTGTCTTCGATGGAGGTGGTCCTGGAGGTGGTCCTGGTGGCGGTAACAATCGAAATGACTGCTTCGAATCGAAACAGTCGGGCCAAAGGAACAGTCCTTCTTCTCAGTTTAATCCAAACCTGAGCCCTAGAACCAATTCTTCCCATGGGAACCACATGCAGACACCACCAACACCTCCGAGGCTCAGGGCACCCTCGGTACCACCCCATATCTTGAGTCATCATCAGTTCTGGCCCCCGGGAACGGTGGGCCAGAATTTCGCTACGCAGAGACTGCTCAATGGGGTCATCAACAGTGCTGTGAGCTATGCTCAGAACCTTGCGGGGTCCTCGAGTAATAATGGATCTGGGTCCAGTGGAAATGGAGGAGGATCTGGAGGATCGAATGCTGGAAGTGGATGTGAGTATTGTACCAATCCTAAAATAAATAAGTCATTCTAATTAATTTTAATCAGGGTTGCTACAGGTCAGGGAATTCTGGAAAGTCAGAGAAAACCTTCAGAACCTCAGGGAATTTTTTTTATTCGAAAAATTATAATTATATCTCAATAGTTATAATTATAATTTAACAATTATAATTGTATAAATTAGAATTCTGTTAAAAAAGATCGACAAATTATAATTATATCTCAATAGTTATAATTATAATTTAACAATTATAATTGTATAAATTAATTCGCTCCGCTGGAAATCGAACCCAGGTCTCCCAATTACCGGTCGATTACTCTAACTACTAAGCTACTAGAGAGATCGACTCTCTCTTTTTTCACAGTTTACGCAATATATGCTAGATGTTCTTGATTTTCAAGTTTATAATTTTTTATTTTATTTAATATTTCTGAATTATCATTTGGTTATCAGTAGAAGAGACTTTTATCACTGAACGTGAAAACAGATCTCAACTGTTTCAGAAGAGATTTGTTGAGTTGTTATCAGTAGCAGAGACTTTTATCATTAAACGTGAAAACAGATCTCAACTGTTCCAGAAGAGATCAGTTGAGTTAACCCATTCAGTAAATGATAATTCAGAAATCTTCTAAATATAATTATACAGTTATAATATTACAAAATTATATATTATCAAGGATCACAGTCAGCCCCTTATTCCCCTTTTTCCCTATTTTTTCCCTTTCCTTATTATTCTCCAAATCTCCTAAAGTCACTTTTTTTACAGTTTCATTCCTTTTTTCCCTATTTATATTCAAAGTTCCGAATAATTTTCCAAGAATTATGAGAAACAGAAACTTGTGATTTGTAAAAACTCTTTTAATGTTTTCTTGAATTTCCCATAATTTCCAAATTTTCCAAATTTCGAAAATTTCCTAAAATCTCTTAAAATCCTCCAGAATCTTAAAAATTGGTTTAAAATCCTTACTCTCTAAATTTGAATTGACAATCATTGAAATTTCACTGAGAACATCAGTGAAATCTCACTGATTGTCAGTGAAAATCCTTACTGATTTGATTTAGTAACCCACTTCTCACTGATTCAGATTTAGAAATTTAAAATTCTTCAAAAGATTTGAGACTGTTTTAAATTTTCAATCATTTAGATTCTTCTGGATTCTTCCATAATCTTTTAGAATCTTCTAGATTCTCCTATAATAATCTTAAACAATCTTAAAGAATTCTTAATACAATCCGAATTAAATACAATTTAATATACCTGAATTCAAGAATTCAAAGAATTTAAAGAATTTAAAGAATACAAGATCAATTCAAAAGAATTTAAAGAATGCAAGATCAATTCAAAATAATTCAAAGAATACAAGGTGAATTCAAAAGAATTCAAAAAAATGCAAAGAATACAAGATGAATTCAAAAGAATTCAAAAAAATTCAGGGAAAACAAGATGAATTTAAAAGAATTCGAAATAAGAATACAAGGTTAATTTTAAAAAAATTAACTACAAAATGAATTAAAAAGAATTCAGGAACATAATATAATATATAGTATTAATATTATTATATTATTATATAATATTAAAGAATCCTTTAAAATTCATTAATATTCTACAAAATATACTAAAATGTTCCAGAATCTTCTATAATCGCAATCTTCTGAACTCGTCCATAATTTAAAATCTTCTAGAATTCTGAAGAATATTCTGAAATGTACTGTCAACTGGGATAACACTAGGACAAAATGACTAGGAAAAACACTAGTAACACTAGGAAAAAAAACTTTTTTTTTTGCTTCGCGCATTGCCAAAAATCAGGTAAAGGAGCATAATTTTTTTGAACCATTGAAATATTTTCAAGAATATATTTTGAGATCGTATTGAAAGTTCCATTAGGAAATGAATATTTTCCTGCAAGTTATAAATGCTTAAACTTGTCCCAAAATGATTTCGAAATCTGGGATAACTTTAATACACTCATGATTTGTTGCTAATTATTATTTTTTTAAAATTTATCTCAGATTTCAACCCTATGTAAATCTTTCTATATATATTTTAGGGTAATTGTCAAGGAAAAGTTTTACCAATATATTTATTACAGAGAGTAGGGTATATTATTTTCTAAAAAAGGGAATTCAGTAACAGTTTGCCAATTTCAACCAAAATCTACCAATTTTGCAAAATTTTACCGAATTCCATTTTTTAGAAAATAATAGACCCAACTCTTCGTAATAAATGAATTGTTAAAACTGTCAACACTTAAAAAAAATTCTGCCCTATTATCTGACTTTTAGCAATCCGCAAAACAAGAAAAAATGTTCATTTTGTCGTTACCCCACTTGACGGCATCTGAAGTTTAGAACGTTCAAGTAAACGAACTTTTTTTCTTAACTCAAATTTATCTTGAAATACCGTTCAATCTACAAAATAAAGAGAAATATCATGAGATTCGTTATCATTAAATTAGTTTCTATATTAATAAACCAATGTTTTAAAAAAATTTAACCCGTAGCCGTCTGCGTGGGTCCACAGGGACCCAGTAGCATCTGTTCAACCTAGGCTCCTGTAAAGGGGAATAAAGTTTGGGAAGAGGGAAGGCCTTGGAAATTAGAAGAAAATACGGGTGCATTTAATAGGTATACGTATTCCTGAGATTCTGACAAGTGTATTTCACTATATAAAGTTAAAAAATACGCCAGAAAAGGCGAGACGGCTACGGGTTAAGTTTAAAATGAAATCAAATTAAAAATTTTGTTCATTTGAGCGTTCAGAACTTCAAGCACATTATTCTAAACTGCATTAGAATTTTTAGAATTCTGCAGAATCCTTTAGAACCCTCTCAAGTCTATGAAAGACTCTAAAATCTTGAAGAATCTTCTAGACTCTTTTCAGAATCTTCCTTAAATTCTGTAGACTTTTTCAAGCTTCAAAACAAAAAAAAAGTCTGGGAGAGAACAGAAGATTTTAGAATTTTATGGAAGATTTTGGAAAAATCAGAAAGTCCAGAAGTCTTGAAGAATTTTAGAAAATTCTAGAACATTCTAAGGATTCTAGAAAGTTCAAAAATTTGAGGAATGTTTATTAGATTCTAGACAGCGTAATCTAAGATTTTTGAAGATTTTTTAAGATTGTGAAGAATTGCAGCTTCCTTGGTTAATGATGCATTTCGAGACTTTTCGAAATTAATTTGAGACTTGCTCGAAACATGGCCAGATGAGTTTAAAATTGAACGGAGATCGAGAATCTCAAATAAAAAGTTTCGAGAATTTCAACTTGAGATCTCAAATTTTCGATAATCTCAACTCGAGACCTCGAATTTTCGATAATCTCAATTCGAAATCTCGAATTTTCGAGAATCTCTACTCGATATCTCGAATCTTCAAGAACCTCGACTCGAGATCTTGAATTTTCGAGAATCTTCACTCAAGATCTCGAATTTTATATTCGAAATTCGCGATCTCCATTCAATTTTGATCTCATCTGATCATTTTTCGAGCAAATCTCGAATTTGTCTTGAAAAGTCTCTAAATACATCACTATCCTTGGTATTTAAAAAAAAATTCTTTTTTAAAAATCCCCGTTTGCGAAAAAGAAATCCCCTATTTTCCTTAAAATTGAACTATTGGGGGTTACATACGTAACTTTTTTCACCCACAGGTGAAAAATGAGAACCCGAGTAAAAATAAAAAACCCGACTTGGTTTCGACTTGAATTGACCCCAATCAAGACATGTGATCGACCTTTCGTTTCGATGAAGGATCGGGGCGTCATAAAACCCTAAGGGGCCTAGGGGCGTCACTAATCTCCTTTTATAATTCACCAATTATTTATATTATTTATTCACATCAACATTATATTTATCTTTTTTGACACCGTGTGCGTAAAATGCGTTTTTACACACCCATATTACTGCGTAAAACGGCTTATTACACACCCACTTATATGGGTGTGTTAAAAACGCATTTTACGCACACTGTGTCAAAAAATATCGTATGCAACTCGTGCGTACGGTTTTACGCACATGTTGCATATTATACGTCTTCACCTCTTTATATTTCTTCCTTATTATTTATAGAGTACATCTCTTTTATGGAAATTCTAAAAATTATAACCGTTTTTAGCTATCTCTTACCGTTTACGAGATGCATGATACTGATTATAATTTTAAACATTTTAAAACAAATTTTAGATGTTTGTAATCGTGAAAATCCATAGGATCTGAACCAGGTATAGAGGATTAAAATTGAGAAAAAAACATGTTTGCAGTTTTGTAATTAGCAAATTGATAGTTAAAAATTCATAATCTACGTATTTTCACTATTACAAATATATATAATTTGCCTTAAAATGTTATAAAATACAGTTTTTCGGTGCGTAAAAATTGGTAGATAATGAAATTTCCTTCCGAAGAACTTTGGTATTTTAATTAAGATAAGGCTCGTCTTGAAAGAAGTTTCGTCGTCTTGAGACAAGTTTCTTCGTCTTGAGACAAGTAAAACCTCTCGCGACCATAAAAGTAAGACGATGTCTTATTTTGAGACGTCGATTTTCACCTCGTCTCAATTTTAAGACGCAGCTAGACATCGCCGTCTTGAAGTCGATCTGAAGAAGAAATAAAGTCGAAGCATTTTTACTCGGGAAGTTGGAAGTGGAAAGTGGGAAATAGGAGCTGGAAAGTGGAGAAAGTTAAATAATCGACCCCTTGAACCACTGCGATCCCTTTATTATATAATTATAATTATAACGGCAGATATCGGTCAGGGAAAATGAAAAATTGGTCAGGGAAAAGTCAGGGAATTTTGTAATTGGGATTTTGTAGCAACCCTGTTTGTTAATTCATTCTAATTCAAATTTTTCAATTCCAGGCGAAAGTATGAAGCCACCAGCTCAGAGATCAGCACCAGCAGCTCCAAGACCACCTCCGAGTGTACAGATGGGGGAAATTGGAGGCGTCAGAACCATGGTCTGGAATCCGTTGCCGGACCCTGTTCCACCTCCAGCAGCTTCTTGGACGACGACAGCATCTTCGGCTTCCTGTTCATCCTCCGAAGAATCAGCGGCCCAGCTGCTCTTAAATCTCGGGCAGGAATCCCGAGGCAAACCACCCGGCATCCCTTACACGTCGGGTCCTCCACTAAACATGGAAAGGTTATGGGCCGGTGACCTAACGCAATTGCCAGCTGCTCAACAGATTCAGGCGTTGAATCTAACGGCTTCCGGGTCCAGTCAACCTTGGATGAGGAATGGCGGGGTCATTAAGTCCGAGGCGGCGTCTCAGTCGTTATCTGTAGCGCCACCTGCCCCGCCATTGCCTCCTCAAGAACACGAAGAGGACGAAACGCCTATGATCTGCATGATTTGCGAGGACAAGGCCACCGGACTCCATTACGGCATCATCACCTGCGAAGGGTGAGTTCTTTTTTCATTTCCCCCTTTTATTAAGTCTCTGTCTTAATTGGAAGACCCAAATCCTTTGATCCTCTTTCTGGTGACCTTGTCTCCTTCGAAAACAAGTTCCCTTGAGTCTTCTATTTTTTAAGATTGCTGGGATCACAGTCAGTACCCTATTCCCCTTTTTCTCCTGCTTTCCCTCTTTTCCCCTTCAGGTCTGCCAGCGACTTTCGTCATTGGAAAAAGTTTAAAAAGTAACCATTTTTTCAAAAAAGTGACCAACAAATTTCTGGTTTCTCGAAACAAATCAAATAATAAGTCCTCTCATCAATGAATAACACCAAAAATAAGTTTAAGGTATTATGGGCACGAAAAAACAGGTCTCTGGAAAAAATATTTAATTATACTTTCAAGAATTGCAATCTTATCATTGATGGTATTTTTTAAAAGAAAAAAGTTTGTTTTTCATTAAAAAAATTTAAACATACAAAAATGATTTATTTGAGACAATTTTCTTTTACCGAACTTTTTTTCTTATCGCTTCTTACCAAAGGCCAGAGCTGGGTAAGCATGGTTGGTCGACAGCCTTTTAGAATCTTCTAGAATACTTGTTTTAAATTTTCCAAATACTTGTAGATTCTTTAAATCTTCTGAAATCCCTCAAGATCTTTCAGAATCTTTTAGGGTATTTAAACATTTTTTTTAAATCTTCAAGAAGGCGGCTGATTCTTCCAGTCTTCTAAAATCCTCAAGCATTTTCTAGGACCTTCTTCAAGAATCTTTTAATCTTTTAAATACGCTCCAAAATCTATTATAATTTTCAAAAATATTTTACCCTGTTTCGAAATGTTTTACAAACCTAAAAAATCTTTTGAAATTCTTCCATAAACTTCTCAAATCTTCTAGTCTTATCCAGATTTTTTTTCTAGATTTTCAAAAAGTCTAGAAAATTTTATAAAGACTATTCTTGAGAATTCTAGAAGATTCTGGAGCACTTTAGTATATTTTGTAGTAAGAATATTAAATATTAAAGAATTTTAGGATATTCTTTAAGATCTTATAAGATTATTATAGAAGAACAAAAAAAAACTGTAAAAGATTATGGAAGAATCAGGAAGACTCTGCACGATTCTAAAACACTCTCAAAAATATAGATTGGGATTTCAAAAGATTTAATGAATCTACAAGTTTATGGAAAATTAAAAATATTCTAGAAGATTCGAAAAGTTTGTCGAAATTTCCAGAAGTCATGAAAGATTTTAGAACATTCTAAAGAATTCCAAAGATTCTGAAAGTTTAGAAATTTGAGGAGTGTTTTATTAGATTCTAGACAGGAATCTAAGATTTTTGAGGATTTTTTAAGATTCTGGAAAATTGCAGCTCCCTTGGTATTTTTAAAAGAAAAAATCCCCCCCCCCTTTTAAAAAAAAAATCTTCGAAAAAGAAGTCCCCTATTTTCCCTAAAATTTAACTAATGAACGAATGTTATCCCTGAAATTGAATTTTTGATCGGGAAGAAATATTTCTTATCGATTTCCTTTATTGTGAGAAGAAAAATATAAATGATTAGGCCAGAAATTTCCGTGCAAGATCACTGCATCAAAATTAATTTGCTAATAGGATTTAATAACTGACTTTGAAGAAGACTGATCAAAAGTACTATTCAGTTCTCAATAATTATTTTTGGAAACAGGATTAGTGAAAAGAATTTGGTGTCAAACGTAAAAATAATACGCGAATTTCCTGTAACCGAAAACGTTTTAAAACACCGAAAGTCAAATACTCAGTAGCCCAAGAAAGAAGCCTCACATCTTGTTATGATCGATTAAACCTAGAACGTGAGTTTCGATATCAAATCTCGTTAATCGCTGGTGTAATTGCTTTACCTCAAAACCCTGCAGGGCATGAGGGTTCTGACCTAAATTTCCAGCTGGAAAACTTTGAGTTTTGAATTTTTAACTCTTTTCAAAATATAATAAAAAAATCCATTTCTATATTCAAATCTAGCCTCGATTAAGTTCAATCCAAAAATGCTTGCACATCTAGTTTCTCTTTTGTACGTGTTTCAGGGATGCCCCCCGGTTATTTTAAGCCAAGAAAGAAAAAAATCGTATTACGCGTTTTTGAGAAAAAACATTTTTTTCATTTTTGACAATGAAAAAACTCATTTTTCTCGAAAACGACGCAAAATATGAATAGCAGTTCATAGTTCAAAATGGTTTCTCTTCCTAAAATCTATAAAATTATACCTTTATCAGATGTTTAACTTGCGTATTTTTAAAAAATGTTCCAAAAAATTGGAAAAATCGAAAAAAAATTGACTAAAATAGCATTTAGTTTACCGAAGTTTAACATTTAAGTTTTAGAAATGTTTTTTTTTACTTTAGTAGCAATGTTAACATTGCTACAATATCATATAAAATGTTATATGATATTAAGTTTCCTACACTTCAAAGTAAAGAAAAATTGACTTTCATCTCTAAAATTTAAGAAATATCGTTTTTAACGATTAAAAATCTCATTTTTATCGAAAACGAAGCAAAAGAGTAATAGCAGTTCATACTTCAAAATTGTTCTCTTTTCTTATATCTATAAATTTAAACCCTCGCCAGATGTTTATCTTGTATATTTTAACAAATTTTTCAAAAAAATTAAAAAATTAAAAAAATCGATAAAAGCGACTAAAATAGAACTGACTTTAACGAACTTCAACATTTTATTTCTAAAAACGTTTTCTTTTAGGTCAGTAACAATGTGAAAAACATGTTTGCTCTTTGCCATTACAAAAGTTTTCACGTCTAATAATATATTTAAGATATTAAAAATAAAATGTTAAAGTTCGTTAAATTAAATGCTACTTTAGTCCATTTTTATCGATTTTTTTCTATTCTTTGGAAAAAATTGGTTGAAATATACAAGATAAACATCTGGTAATGGTATAATTTTATAGATTTCAGGAAGGGAATTTTATTTTGCTTGAAAAAAATCGGGAAAACATGGGAATTTTATTTTACCGGGGAAAACCCCGATTACGAGAAAAATGTGATTCTTAATCGTTAAACATGATGTTTCTTCAATTTTAGAGATAAAACCCTATTTTTCTTTACTTTGAAGCTTAGGAAACTTAATAGTCTCATATAACACGTTCTTCACATTGCTACTAAAGTAAAAACAAACGTTTTTAAAACTAAAATGTTAAAGTTCATTAAACTAAATGCTATTTTAGTCAATTTTTATCGTTTTTCCCCATTTTTTTGTAAAAGTTTTTGTTAAAATAAACAAGATAAACATCTGGTAAAGGTTTAATTTTATAGATTTTAAGAAGGTTAACAATTTTCAACTATGAACTGCTATTCATATTTTGTTTTGTTTTCGAGAAAAATAAGATTTTCAATCGTTAAAAATGATATTTCTTCTATTTTGAAGGCAAAATTAAATTTTTCTTCACTTTGAAACTCAGAAACCTTAATAATCTCATGAAGCATGTTTTGCACATTGTTTCTGAACTAAAAACAAACGATTTTAAAAATAAAATTTGAAGTTCGTTAAACTAAATGCTATTTTAGTCGCTTTTATAGATTTTTTTATATATATTTTTTTTTTTTGAAAATTTTGTGTGCAGTTTCATAGATTTCAGGAAGAGGAACAATTTTAAACTATGAACTACTATTTATATTTTGCTTTTTTTACGAGCAAAATGAGATTTTTAATCGTTAAAAATGATACTTCTTCAATTTTAGAGATAAAAACCCATTTTTCTTTACTTTGAAGGAAAATTTAAACTTTACTTTAAGGAAACTTAATAATGTCATATAACATGTTCTTCACATTGCTACTAAAGTAAAAACGTTTTACCAAAGTAAAAATTTTACTAAAGTAAAAACATACGTTTTTAAAACTAAAATGTTAAAGTTCATTAAAATAAAAGCTACTTCAGCCCATTTTTATCGTTTTTTCCAATTTTTTTGGAAAAATTTGTTAAAGTACGTAAGATAAACATCTGATAAAGTTATAGGATTTTATAGATTTTAGGAAGGGAAGCAATTTTCAACTATGAACTGCAATTTATATTTTGCGTTGTTTCCGAGAAAAATAAGATTTTCAATCGTTAAAAATGATATTTGTTCAATTTTGGAGATAAAAATCAATTTTTCCTCACTTTGAAGCTCAAAAATCTTAATAATCTCATGAAGCATGATTTGCACATTATTTCTGAATTAAAGAAAAAACGATTTTAAAATTAAAATTTTGAAGTTCGTTAAACTGAATTCTATTTTAGTCGCTTTTATAGATTCTTTATATTTTTTTTTTGAAAATTTTTGTTAAAATGTACACGATAAACATCTGGTAAAGGTATAATTTTATATATTTTAGGAAAGGAAACAATTTTCAACTATGAACTGCTATTCATATTTTGCATCGTTTTCGAGAAAAATGAGATTTTTAATTGTCAAAAATGAAAAAACCTTTTTTCTCAAAAACGCGTAGTACGATTTTTTTCTTTCTTGGCTTAAAATAACCGGGGGATATCCCGGAATCACGTACAAAAGAGAAACTGGATGTGCAGCTCTTGTATTATTTATATTTCCAATTTCTATTCATACTTTAGACTTGATCCAAGAAATGGATTCTTTGTTTTAAATGATTTTCCTATTGAAAATGAACCTAAAGTTCTACATTTGAAAAACTACCCAGGGTGATGAATTCCAACACATGAGAGTGTAATATTTACGATCGGTACTTTTCCACAGTTTCAGACTAAATTGATCTTTGAACTCTGACCTTTGGCTGGGTCCACGTGCACCTGCCGTCTTGCACTTATTGGGAAGTGTGAGCAGGTGTTTGTGTCAGATAGTTTTGAACTCCTTCCCTCATTCTAAAGATTACCTTGGTCTGAAGATATAAGAACAAAACCGAATCGATTCCCTTTATAAATTCATCCGAGTCAATCAACATTTCTTTTGAATTAAAAAAAAAGTATAACTAATATAGATGGATGATTTATCATCATTTTTGTTTAAGTATATCATCTCTCTAGTCATTTTATGGAACTGTTGCACATAATTTTGTTAGGTTTTGTTTTAGAGCAAAACTGGGTTATGAATCTGGGTTTATTAATCTAATAGTATATCAAAACCTGAATGTCTCACTTTGATTTTGGCCATGGATTATTCATAGATAAGAAACTAATGAATTTTGGATTTCAGTTGCAAGGGCTTCTTCAAGAGGACAGTGCAGAACAGGCGAATCTACACTTGTGTGGCAGAAGGTAACTGTGAGATCACAAAGGCACAGAGAAACCGGTGTCAATACTGTCGTTTCAAAAAGTGCATCGAACAGGGTATGGTCCTTCAAGCAGTTCGAGAAGATCGGATGCCTGGAGGCAGAAATTCTGGTGCCGTTTACAACCTTTATAAGGTAAGAATTCAAGATTCAAAACTCTGAAAAATCATTCTTCAAGTATCTTATGATTTATGAAACATGGTCTCTACCATTACTGTAATCTGATGGTATTATTCAGTGGTACCATAAGAAGATGAATAAAGTGTCTAATGAACTTTTTCTACTTGTAGGTGAAGTACAAGAAACACAAAAAGACGAATAAGTCGTCAGGAGTTGGAGGTGGAATGAGTGGCGGTGGTAATATTGGTGGTGTAAATGGTTCGGGTTCGCTGACTGGTAGCAAAGGAACAATGGGAACAACCATGTTGGAAAAACACATGGCGGCTGCTGCAGCAGCTCATCACAGCCAACAACAGCAACATACCCAGTTGGCAGGGAGTTTTCTCCATCATCACAGGATCTCTTCCGGTGATTCACACAACTCTCAACCTACCTCTAGCCATCCGAGCCACAATGTGCACACGGCCCACCTTGTAAACGGAACTATCCTCAAGACGGCTCTCACCAATCCCTCCGAAGTAAGTTTAAATATTTCTCTTCAAGTTTCCGTGACTTTCTAAAAATCTTTTCAAATTTTAATGCTACAAAGATAATTAAGAAGAATTTGGTTGATGTTGTTTTGGAGAATTTGGGAACTGAAGGTTCAGGTTGAGAATTTATCAGCCTAGATTTTTGCGGAATACTTCGAGAACGTTGTGTTTTTATTGGGGAAACCTGAAATGAATGAACTCTCAGAGCAATTTCACTTTCTTACGACTCGCCTTGCGCAAGCCTCAAGGTTTCCCACATTACGAAAGACGATAGATACGAGGAGTACAGCTAAGCCAGGAGAGTCGATCGTCATCGTGGATGACGTTCAGCTTGTTGCTTGTCCACCATTGTTTATCTGCGAATTATACCCAGATTGTTTCTCTCACGCGCAAACTCTTATCGCATCTCCCATCCTTTGTGTAAGTTGATTTCCACAAATTAACTCTTTTGTTCATTGATAATGAAGGACGTTGGAAAATCCAACTGGGAGTCTATTAAAATTGTAAATAAAATTCTGAATTTAAAAAGACAAAATTTAAAATTTAATTTAAAATGAATAAGAGATAAATCGAGAATATTGTTGGAAAGTTCAACTTGGAGTCTATTAAAATTGTAAACAAAATTCTGAACTTAAGGAGATAAAATTTAAAATTTTACATTTAATTAAACATTTTAAGTTTTATTTCTTTAAATTCAGAATTTTATCTACAATTTTAAAGATATTCTCAATTTATTGTTGTAGGAGAAGCAAAACAAAACTAAGTTTAATTATAATCACTTTCTAAAAGTTTCATCAACTTGATTAAAATTCTGATGGAAATGTACAATTTTTACAAGGAAGGCGAGGAAAAATATGAATGACGAAAGACGTATAAAGTATGCAAGCGATCGGTTCGTATAATTCTAGAGGCCATTGCCAAAAGTGAAAACGTAGTGGATCGCATAAATATTGTACAGCTGCACCTTTGAGGGAACGAATCTTGGGCAGCAAAACGCCAAAGCAAACAAAGTCTTTTAGAAATTATTGCAATAATAAAATAGAGCCGGCTAAATTTTAGAATTGTATTTTAGGTTTAAAATATATTAATTTTGGAATTTCTTTTGGCATAGAAATATCGAAGGTGGAGAAAATGAAGAAAATTCTATCGAGAAACTAGAGCCTGAACTTGGTTGGCAAGTGAATGAATGAAACGTTAGCTTGTGCAATAAGAGATAAAACTTTAGGAAAGGAAATAAATTTTGCTCATTGATTGAAAATGTTGAATTGAAGTCAAGAAAGACGGAAAACTTGAGATTTGCCTCTCGATGTTGAATATTGTTGAAACGACCAGGTGAAATAAGATAGGGACAATAGAAAATCAGCGGCAACCGGTGCCAAGGACGGGCAGTTCTCGGACGTTTCGTAACTCGTGAAAGTCTGCACAAGGGACACTGACCTCACCCTCCTCCATCGGCACTGCCTCCTTCTTCCTTGGCTTATACCAGAGAACGTCCCACGGTCGACGACGATCTGTGTGCATAAACCTTTAAGGTCTCTCGTTCAGCAAAACTTTCCCCGAATGAATCCAGAAAAATCCTCTTCCTGTGCACTTGTATGAAATGTATAAGAGGAATCGTGGTGCGACCTCTAAGATTCAGAGAGTTCAAAAGGTCAGAGAAAGGTTCCAATCCGGCGCAGCTGGCACTTTCGACTGCAGAATTGGAATTAGATTTGGTTGATTAGATTTTATTAGTCAGGATCATTTGAGAGTTGAATAGGGCATGAAAATATTTTATGAATCCCCGTACAGTCAACTTCGAAATCAATCAAATCTTTATGTTGATTTATTCAAAGAGAATAGATTAGCACCTATATAAAAAAATAGATTAGTACCTATATCAAAAAGGTTTGGAAGCAGATAAGCAAACACACTTCCAAACACCCTGATACATTTTTAGACCATTATAACAAATATAAATTGTTTCTTATTTTCAGGTTGTGCATTTACGGCAGAGGCTAGATAACGCAGTTAGTAGTTCGAGGGACCGGGCATTTCCCCTGGACACCACCCTCGCCATGATACAAACCCTTATAGACTGCGACGAGTTCCAAGATATCGCCACGATAAGTGTTAGTATTTTTTCAAAAATGAAACAAATATGATAATAATGATAATAAACTTAATTCATTTTGGATTTAACGACTTGTTCTTTGATTTTCCAGAATTTAGATGAGCTGCTGGACCATAAATCAGACTTGAGTGAGAAGCTGTGTCACATAGGAGACAGTATAGTGTACAAGTTGGTGCAGTGGACCAAAAGGTTACCTTTCTACCTTGAGCTACCGGTGGATGTCCACACAAGGTTACTCACTCACAAGTGGCATGAACTCTTGGTGCTCACTACGTCGGCGTACCAGGCCATGCACGGTCAGCACAGAGTTTCCAACAGTAATACCGACGGAACGGGAACTGAATTTTCGCAAGAGGTTTCTTTATCCCTTTTATCTTTCTATCAAAATGACTAGATTCCAATTTTGATTTAGGTTTGAATTCAATTTTTCCTGTATTCCTTTACCTTTCAGGTTTCGAATAATATGTATACATTACAAACGTGTCTCTCGAGCATGATGGGTCGGGAGATCACCATGGAACAATTGAGGCAAGATGTGGGGCTTATGGTGGAAAAAATTACGTATGTCACGCATATGTTTAGACGGGTGAAGCTGCGAATGGAGGAATACGTCTGTTTAAAAGTCATTGCGATGCTCTCGCAAGGTATTGGTAAGCTCTTCATTTATTCAAAATTAAAAAGCAAGGATGCTTAAAATTTGAAAAATTACATTTTCGATTTTTAAAATACTCTTAATCAGAGCACATTGGAAATCACAGGATTGAGTCTGTAAGCATTTGATTTTTAATTTGTTTGTTGAGAACAAAACTAACTAAACAATGAGATCCAATTGACAATCCAATTGACATTCTCGTCAATTACATTGTGCGTTTCAGTATTTACTAATCCTCTGCCTTTCATTTTACAGCACGCCCTTCGCTGGATTTGGAGCAAATACAAGAGCGGTATGTGAACTGTTTGAAGAGTTTCATTGAACACAGCGCGCCGCAATCACAAGGCCGCTTCCACGAGCTTATCGTCAGATTGCCCGAAGTAAGTACCTTTTCACTTTATTTTCTTCAGTATCTTCATTTTCCTTTACTTTGACAATTTCTATTTAAAACAGAAGACTGAAGATTAATAATGAAGTATGAATATTAATCAGAGTCTAATCTGGGGATAATTTGTGTTTTTCAGGTTCAATCAGCGGCGACTCTGCTCCTCGAAAGTAAGATGTTTTACGTTCCTTTTCTTCTAAACTCAGCAACTCAACAAAGATAGTAAATAAAGAAACTGAAAATCGAAGCTGATTACCCACACATGTATACATATATAAATAGAAGAGGAAAAAGAAAAGGAGGAAACAAACAAATAAGCGGACTCACGTGCGCGAAACGGGGGGAAGGCTTTGTTTGTGTATGTATAATAACTATAATATATATAAATATATAAATAATATAAATGTGTGTGTGTTTGTTGCGTTGTACAAAAAAAGAAAGAAGAGAGAAGACTTACACAATTAGAGGTGAGGAAGCACTTCGGGGAAGAAGCTACCGAGCGAAAGCAGAATATGATGATAAAAAAAGAGACGGCGAGAGTGAGAGAGAAGCCAGAGACAGAGGGAGAGAGAGTAAAAAAGAGAGAGAGAGAGAGAGCGTTATATTAAAAGAAAAAAGAAAAAAACTCTAAAAAAGAAATCAATTGAGGACTGAACTTTTTTATCGGAAACTAAAAGACTATATTAATATATATTTCTGTACGCAGTCGCGCAACTACGTCATTGTGTGTTCACATTGCATAATTTGATCGATGATAAGACTCTTGTACGTACGCTCATCTTAAGCCACACACCACTCCACCATTTACAACCGATGCGAGAAACCAACAGCCGAGAACCGACACGATCAACAAGTCTATCAGCTCTTCAATGTTAACGTCCGACGCGCAATTATTGCAACAAAACGACAGCTTACCATTGTGCATTTCTACGATTCTGCCCGACAACGTTTTTCGAATCCTTCTCGACGCTCATCGACGTCTCAAAACGTGATTCTCATTATAAACTGTTACTACTACTACACTTTTACCACTACTATAACTAGTACGATTACTAATATCCACCAGTTACCACTACTGCAATTGTCACAACGACAGTAGTTAAACTCGTTACCGTAAAAAAAACAAACGCTGAGAGCATCAGAGAGGAGCATTCTGAGTTTCGTCGAGGTTTACTTATAACATATTGTAAACGTCCGAGTTTTTGTACCGCCGATTTTACAGTCGATAACCCCCTCGACTTTGATCTAGCTCGTTATGTTTTTTTTTAGATAAATAAATCGCTGCGTCTCTAACTGAGATTTTTTTCGAGAACCAGAAACTAATTTTTGTATTCAGAAATGTATTTTCCGGTCATTTTGTACATTCTCGCATTGCGCTGCGATTTTTAGCTTCGAACTTGTGTTCACTTGTTACGTTTTACTGCCAGATTCGATCACTACTCTGTAGATCTCAAGCATTCTCATATCTACATTCCTGTGCTGGATTTATCATTCAAGTTTATTATTATTTATTATTCAATTTTAATATCAGGTCCTAAACTGACTTTTTATCAAACCATCTAATTTTAAAGTTCACCAATCCTAAACTCACTTTTTATCAAACCATCTAATTTTAATGTACACCAATCGATGAAAAAGATATATTTCATCTTCAAACCCAGCATGGGATTGTCTGCACTTTCAGATCATTACAAAACCTGCGAACTATCGCTGAAGGTACTGTCACAATCGCATATAGTATTATGGAGAACAAAGTTAAACCGTAATGCAGAAATGTATCCAAGAAAGTGAAACGACACTCAGAATTCGAGAGCCTCTTTCCCTTTCTATAAACTTGTAGTTTAGGCATCTCGTACGAAAACAGGTCTTTTCATCGCAGTAAGTAGGTAAAGTGCGTTTTTTTGTTAAAACGGTTTATTGAGGGGTCCTGATGAAAATTCCAAATTTTCGAGAAATGACTACGACGCGTCCCGGAAATATTTTTGAAAAAAGTTCCGAAACTCGTGTTTTGGACACCCTATTGCATTTTAGAGCAAAATGTTCAACAGAAAAATTAAACTAGAGAAAATTCTGAGAAGGATCTATAAAAAAGTACCTTCTATCTCTAATAGGCGCCGAGTTATAACTCTTCAAAGAACCCCGATTTTTTTCAAAAAGAGGCTAAAAACCCCAATTTTCAAGTTTGTATCTGTACTTTGTAATCTGTTAATTTTACGAAAAAATGTTTTGGATTTTAATTAAAGTAGACATAATTTCAAGTAGTTCTGAAAAAAACAATGACCTAGCCTCAATAGGTCATAAGTTATGGCTTCCCAAAGTTGACCACTTTTGACCTATTTTTCAGGGCAAATAATGACCTAGCCTTCATAGGTCAAGAGTTATGACTCTTCAAAAATAGTACATTATGTAACAAGGAGCGAAAGGAGCAGATTTTTCTCGCGAAGGCAGTAATTACCCGAGAGAAAAATCTACTTTCCTCCCGTGTTGCATATAGTATTCTATTCCACTCTCGACCGTGGTCACCTTTTGGCCCTGAAAATCGGATCCGACGCATTTTTCTATAGCTTTGTTCACAGCTCGAATTCTGATTGACTCGGAGCAACTCAGATTTTCAATATAGCGACCATCGACCAATCACAGCCTTGGATTTCGGAGGAGTTCTCGAGCCGCGAACAAACCTGTTTATATTTTGCTATATGTCAATTTTACTTTCATCTCGCAAATCTTAATTTTGACCCGTTAATTTTACTTTCGCCCCGCGAATTTTACTTTCACCCCGAAAATTTTACTTTCGCCCCGCAAATGCAGTTTACGGGAAATATATGCTACTTTCGCCCCTATTTTCAGGGGCAAAAGGTGGCCATTTCGGTCGAGTGTATAATGAAATACATTTTTTTTTGCTATTTTTAGCCAAAAAAGTTTTTTTTTAATAGCTCGTTTTTTACGCATCCTACGGGAAAACGGTAACAGGATAAATTATAGGGGGCCAAAGTTTGTGTAATATAAAAAAAGGTTTTATCTCTTATATGTCACGAGTCTTGACAATGAAACTTCAACCCTTTCCATTCGGAAGGCTCGATATGTACTGGAAAATATACTGCGACCGTATTTAAGCATTTTGGTGGCATATATGCATCTGTAGTTCATAACAAATACACTTTTTTCTCATTCTTCTTTCAAAAACAATTAATTGTTTAAACATTATTTAAATAATACTCGTTTCTATCAATTTTGTGCATATTTTATTTATTTTCTTTATGAAAATTACTTCCAGAATAGCTGTTGTCGAAAGTGAATTTTAAAAAAATTATAAATTAATTGTTTTTACATTGTTTATTCATTACTTATAAAAAATTTTATTGAAGGGATTAGTTTTACAAAATTGTATTATTTTATGTTAAAAATGCCAAAAATTGATAAACTAATCAACGCAAAAGAAACGATCTTCTTTTTAACCTTCATTTCCATGACTTGCTTCACTATCAAATACAAAAAAGGTCGAGACTAAACGGACAACATATATAATCAACATAAAAAAAGCATCGATTTTGGCATTTTTAACATAAAATAATACAATGTTGTAAAACTAATTCGTTCAATAATAATAAATAAACAATGTAAAAGCAGTTAATTTATAATTTTTTTAAATTCACTTTTGACAACAGATCTTCTGGAAGTAATTTTCATAAAGAAAATACATAAAATATGCTTAAAATTGATAATGTGACGAGTATTATTTGTAAATAATACAATAGACGAGTAAATAATGGTTAATCAATTAATTGTTTTTGAACGAAAAATGAGAAAAAAACGTATTTGTAATGAACTACAGATGCATATATGCCACGAAAATGTTCAAATACGGTAGCAGTACATTTTCCAATACATACCGGGCCGTAGGATCTGTACGAAACGAGCTATTTTTAAAAAACTTTTTTGGCTGAAAATAGCAAAAAAATGTGTTTTTTTGAAGAATCATAACTCTTGATCTACGAAGGCTAGAAGAAGTAATTTGCTCTGAAAAATAGGTCAAAAGTGGTTAACTTTGGGAAGCCATAATTTATTACCTATTGGGGATAGGTCATTGCTGTTTTTCAGACCTACTCGAAATTGCATCTACTTTAATTAAAATCCTTAACATTTTTTGGTAAAATTAACAGGTTCCAAAGTACAAAAAAGAACCTTCTATTTCTAATAGGCGCCGAGTTGGATCTTCAAAATTGGGTTTTATCCCTTTTTTTTGAAAAAAATCAGCGTTCTTTGAAGAATCCTAACTCGGGGCCTATTAGAGATAGAAGGTTCTTTTTTTTCTATCTTTCTCAGAATTTTCTCTAGTTTAATTTTTCTGTTGGACATTTTGCTCTAAAATGCAATTGGGCAACAAAAACACGATTTTTGGAACCTTTTTTAAAAATATTTCCGGGACGCGTCGTAATCATTTCTAGAAAATTTGGAATTTTCATCAGAACCACTCAATAAACCGTTTTAGCAAAAAAACGCGCTTTACCTACTTAATACGGTGAAAAAGTACCAGATGCCTGGACGATTGTTTAACTTTCCATTTGATATTTGTGAGAAATTTATCAAACAATGTTCTGTCTTTTCTTCCACTTCATCAGTAAAAAGTATTTAAACATTCAGAAGAACCAAAATGGAATTTTGAGAAGGAGAGGGGATTCTCGAAAAATGCGATCGGCTCAATTATTTAAGATTCGAAATGTTTATAAGTGTAAAGTGTACCAGTGGCTGACGCTAGTTAAGAAATTGTTTAGGTTTTTTGTTCTTTTTTTCAAAGTTGCTCCACATAGATGTATGTATGTATACAACACCGACACGAAGCGGCATGATAATTCGTGTGCGAAAATTTTTCGCCACGATCTCGAGTTTTATTTCGTCTTGCCTCCGTAGAATTTATCGTAGTTACAAGTACGGTCAAATCATTCAAGTTGTGCTTGCCATCTTCCTCGGTCGAGGATCTCAAAATTGAATCTAGGGTACCTTTAAAAAGTGCAATTTAAATTATAGAATACATAATAATTATATACATTAAGCTTTAGCTTTTAAACTCTTGAATTTTTTACAAATTCTTTTAATGTAATTTTTAAACTTAAAAGCACCTGAATTTTAAAGCGCTTTTAATAGGTGAGTTTTTTTAAATAGCTGGGCTTGTAAAAGTTTAGTAAATTTATTTAGAGGCTCTCGAGTGGGGAATTGGTCGAGCACAGTGAACAGAAATCAATTGGAACTATTCGCAAACCTTAGGCCTATTAGCCTAGGGATACATACTTGTCCATACTATAAGACTTAACTACTGATGGATACTTTATACGGTAAACATGTATATTTTTTGTTGATAAGAGAGTGTGGCAGGGCTTTCTCTGCATTCCCGGACAACTCTGTGCTCTTGTGTTCAATTAGATAGTAGACGAGGTGACTAGATTGTTCTTCAAAGTCTCAAAATGACAATTTTTCGGTCAAGTTACAACTACGATCGCGTCTACGCTGTCAATTCTAATCATTCTAGGTGACGCGATCCTTAAAAAAGACTTTAAACGACTTTTCGTTGCAACACATACTGCCAATCATTGTTAACGTTTAAACTGCCCTTGATACATTTCAGCATTGTGTTCTCTTTCGCCTCGAATCATCTCTTTTCACCGCCTTTGCAAAAAGATATGTGTCTGAAAATCGCTTGGACATTTGAAATGCTTTTACTAATTGCAAAAGTTCAAAAGAATTTTCGGAAGCTTTTTCTGCCAGGGATAAAAAACGCAAATATCATTGTGATGTATAAACGAGCTTGGTCGATCGCCACGGAGCTTATATCGATTACCAAGTCGAACTGTCTTGCATATATGCATGTGTATAAATATATATATATGAATATATATTATAAATAATAAAATAATGATAATGTATACACGAGTGTCTGGGAATGCGGTGATGCCCCGCGGGGAAGGGCTTAAAGCGTTGGATCAGCAAGACTTAGGGCATTATACTACTACCAAGAGTATTATCGTGCCCAACCTTTAATATTTAAGTGCGAGTGTGAGTATAATGAATAACAAAAAATGAAAAAAGAAAAATAACTGCCTTTCGTTTGTGGGTTGAACTTTGTGCATTATGGTACGAAAAATTTAATAATAATATGTTGAAAGTACTAGTCTGTCATTATACTTTCGTCTACAAATGACAAATTCAACGACGGATCAATCGCAATATTAATTTTATAAAAAAAAATTAAAAAATCCCTTCTGCAAAAAATATGAATTTCGAATTAAACTGAGCTTACTTCTTAAAAATAAGTTAATGAAAACTAATTAGTACCATTATTTTGGAATTATTTTTTATTTAGAGAAATTCATTTAATATTTTGATTTGGTATCCACAATAAAATACATTCTTATCCCAGTTTTCTATATATTCTGCATTTTTTCTGCAGTTTTATTATATACTTTTATATGAACCTTACACACAGGACCTGAAACATATTTGGTGATTAAAGCGATTCGGTGTAAATAGATGTGAAGGGTATAAATTATTCTCTATACGTTAATTTTCGAAAAGCATAATTAAATTGTATTTATAAGTAATTATTAATTCGGTATGTCTCCGATTTTTTGACGGAGAGGATAAAATAGGGTAAAAGTGAAAACCCAGAAATGATAGGCTGGAATGAGAGCCGCCGAAATCGGCTATAATTTTTCAAGGAGTGAGTCAAAGTTACCAATTTTTACCTACGTTTAGAAAGTATACTTTTTATTGTCTCGTTTTACCGTCGACTATTCCTTTTGTAATTGAGATTGGGCACCACGTGGGATGTTACTGTTTGAATAATCGAAAACCGGAAGCCACGAGCGCACAACGAATCATGCGAATATCGAT
The DNA here is from genome assembly GCA_037177015.1 of Euceroptres primus. Classification (NCBI taxonomy): domain Eukaryota; kingdom Metazoa; phylum Arthropoda; class Insecta; order Hymenoptera; family Figitidae; genus Euceroptres; species Euceroptres primus. Next base: position 323,065 of record JBAGKK010000167.1, read on the forward strand.
TTTAATAGTTTCATCTTTTTTTTCACCGTTGTGATTGTTATAAAGTCATTCTTAAAATATTTTGCGGATTTTGCTTAAATATTTTTCCAACCACTTCGAAGAATTTTGAGTTCTTGAGTATTTCTATCTTTACAAAAATGAAATTGATCAAAAGCTGATTTTTTGCTCTTGGAAAGTAATTGGTAAAAAATAGATTGATTACGTTTTAAACAAGTTTTCTAAAATCTAGTTTCAAATTTATTACAAAAATCGTCACAAAATCCGAAAATACACTTTCTTTCAACTTTTGACAATTGAAAAATATTTTTTCAAAAACTGTTTCTGGGGACAAACACTCTCAGAAGAAAGACATACCATAGAATTTATATTTCTAGCTTTTTTCCTTTCACATTCAGGTACTTTGATTCTGCCTTGAGCATTTCTCTTATCAGCGCATTTTTTATTTGCATTTTCTCTGAGAATGAAGTATTCTCAAAGGTTTTTTGACCTGCTTATTATTCTGAAAAGATGCTCATCAGTATTAAACCTTGCATTGTTCCTTCCTGCACTGTGAAAAATTAAAGATATTGAAGTTAAAAATATTAAATGATCTAAAAAAAATCCTCTAAATTCTTGTTGTCTGTTTTTTTTTTAATAATTGTCCTGGAAGGAAGTTCATTGAGAATTATTCAGATTTGCGCGCTCCGTGAAAAATCTGTATATAGTATTAAAAAAAATAATTTTCGGGAGACTCGCAAAAATGTTTTTGATCAAAATGTGTCCAAATAATTATCGCGCTTGATCAAGGATTGAAATACTTTACATTGAGTTTGAAAAATTTTAAGGGCAGTAAAAACTGCGTGCGATCATGACGCACACGACTACGGTCTACGATTTTTCCGAAAAAGCAGATAACATCCCACGATCAAGTGCGTGAGTCCCCTGTATTTTTATGAATAAATAAGATATTTTAAAAGAAAAGTAAATCTGAAGTCTGTTTGGAGATGCCTTTTATAGGGATTATAAATGTAGATAATATATTATACATAATGAACATAAATATACTATATATTATTATATATATATATTATATATATAAATAGCAAGAATTAAATAGAATTATTATATATATGACGAAGAATAATATTATTACGAGTAAATAAAGTGAATAACGATTAATAAATATTTGAACTCATTATTTATCCCAAGCTACCAACCTTCTTTTAAAATTTCAAGAAACCAGAAAGCAGTCGCTAAATTCAAAGCAGTCAAAAAATCAAACCTCTAGAGCCCGAAAAAAGGTGCTTTTTGAGAATTTTTTTCAAATAAAAAAACTGTATAGACAATAAATCTTCCAAGGATATTTTAATCAACTTTTAAATAAAGTTTAAAAAAAAGATAACACCAAAATATTCCAAAATGGCGGAGTAAACCATGGTGCACTGGAATGTCTCGTCGCCGAAGTAGTAGGACGGCGTACACGATAGCGTCCGGAATTCGTAACGGAAACATAATTAATTGTCATTTTCTTAATTTGGATACTTTTTTACTCTATATAAACCAAAAAAAAACCTAATGAAAACCGAATATTAATAAAAATTTCCACTGTTCCAACCAAAACTACGATTTTTGATGAAAATTTTTTAAATATTTGTGCTTATAAAAATATTAAAAATAGGTTAAAAATTAAGAAAATGACAATTATTTCTGTTTCCGTTACGAATTCTGGACGCTATCGTGTACGCCGAAAATATAAAATGTGTTTTAATCAATAAACGAAAATAGAAGATGTTTTTTTACAAGGTAAACAATTTGTAAGTTTTATTTGCAATCAGCTTGCTTTTTTTACAGACTAAAGATCTGGAGTTGTGTGAATAAAAGTTTGTATTTTTTACAAATTTTAATTTTTAGGCTAATTAGCTAAATTTTTAGCTAATTTTTAGTTTTTTACAGAATTTTTAAAAAATTTTTCAAAAAAGTGACAGCGGGCCTCAGGAGAATGTTGGCACGTATTACGTTATAAAGGTAAGTGTAATGAATAATATTTAATATTAATGTACTTTTCTTGCTAATATCGTCGAACCGTACAAAACTTTTTTACAAAAGGGAGTTTTATAGGTCGCTGATTTTGAATTTACACTCATCGTTAAATTATGGGCCACTGTATTGGCGGCCGGCTTCATAGTCGTTCACGCTTCACTAATTCTGTCTCCCCCCCCCCCCCGAGCGTCCCTTTACCGGCCTACATCGCTCGAACAGTCAGGGCCGCCAGAAGTTGTTTACGTCGCGACTCTCTGCGCATTTACTTTTGTACGTTCAGAGACTACATACGCGGTCCTGAATGTTGACATGACTGATCGCTCGTCGCTTTCAATTCGATTCAAACTGGATTTTAATAGCATTGAATTGAGGACCGTCTACCCCCGAGCCCGACCTATAACTTAATGATGAGTGTAATGTAATAATTTGAAAATTCAAAATGGCGGATCCAATATATCAAAATATAATATCGAAATTCTTACATATTTGTATGAAATTTGGTCCAAGGGTGTTTTGGTGTCTGTGATGTTACGTTCACACTATTTTATAAATTCATTTTTTATTTAACCTAGTGCCCTTGTCCTAAAGAACCTGAGATACTAATACAGATTCAGTTGCATTGGCTTTAGCGCCTCCATGCAATCGAGATGCATTCCGAAGTTATCTGTTTGCAACGATTTTCAAGAATTATATATATATATAAAAAATAATAATTAATTTTTAAACGAACGAAAGATTGAAAGATTTAACAAGGACCAAAAGTCACGAACAAAATCTTTCCGAAAATCCTCCTTCGGGACTGTCAACTTCAACATATATTTCCTCAAAACTGGATAACTTTTTCTAATCAAACTTTTTTAGCCACAATTCAGCAACACTTCAGCTCGGGAGTGGATTTTTGTTGTACCTTTAAATGGCGATTTCGATTTTACACAATGTTTTTTCGCTCTCCTGAAAAATTCACATTTTGTTGGTTATCTAGTTTTATACTGCCACCCTTCAATTATAGACCAATTAAACAAATTTTCTTAACTAAGACTGCAATCATTTTCGAAAGATCATTCATGTAGTGACCCATATATTTTACAACAATATTTCTCAGTAGAAAAAATATCTAAAAATTTTCCAATTTTTTTGTTTCAGCTTTAATACTTTGCACGATGCAAGAAAAAAATTTCACACTAATGGTGATAAGCTGCTGCGGTTCTATATATATTTATCTTAAAAATTAACCTAAGAATATTCCAAAATATTTAATATTTCAGATGTTCTGTAAGTAAGAGTTAAGAAAACATTGAAAATTTCACTATTTTTGAAATATCATCTTTTAACAAAATGTTCAAAATTAGTTCATCTTGGGCTTCTTTTTTACAAAATTTTGATGGTCTTTAACCTATTTACATTAGAGACTAAGTTTCATCTATGATTAAAATCAAGAAGAGTTAAGTAGTTATCGAAAAACAGGAGGTGCCACAATTCCGACGGGTAGTGTACATTATCAGCAATAAAAAGGCTAACTTATTTTTTTTCGTGATTGATGGAAGTGAACTCAATTTTCGACTTGCAACGTAGAATTCCCATCTGGTTGTGACTGCGTTTTACTTCCTCAACTTCTCGAAATTGTTGCTTTAGTCGATCGTCGTATCGCTTTGATATCTATGGCACTAGATCTTTCTTCAGAACGGATTTTGATGCGAGCGTTTCGCGCAAGGTGTTGGTCGGCAGGACCTTCAGAGGCATTGAGCTTCCTGTAGATAAAACAAAACTTTTTTCAAGTTTTCGATTACTAATTTACCCATTTTTTTATGAATTAACTTTACAAAATAGTGAATGAAATCTCAGCTGAATCTCTAATTCTCTCCGTCGATTTTAAAATTTAGAGTTAAACTTTGATTTAGGACAAAAATATGAACTCACATAAAATTCCATAGGAGATTCCTTTATTAATTGCAGATAATGCAAGAATAATTACTGGTCCAGTAATTCCAGTTTTGTGCGATTGGTTTTTGAAGTTGTAATGGAAATAGAACTTCTTCCAGGCACTGGGAATATTCAATTGCAGAAAGGTGGGTAAATTCGTAAGGAAAAACTGGAGGAAAGTGATCGCTGAAGTCCGAACTGGTCTCCTACAATTGCCACAAAGAAAATTCCATATTTTATCTTCTCTACATTTGATTTATATTTTTTCAGAGAATCACGAAAAAAACTGGTCTCCTACAATTGCCACAAAGTTTCGTGATTCTCTGAAAAAATATAAATCAAATGTAGAGAAGATAAAATATGGAATTTTCAATATAGGGATTAATTAAGAACAAATTTTCTGCCTGCAAAAGTGGTTTTCACCCTTGTAACCAAAGACAAACAGACTCCGTTCTTCCTTTATGAACCTACCACTGGAAAACCTGAGCAGCCCTCGTATGCAAGGTGTGCATCAACTCCAATAACTGAAACAGATTCAGATCAAAGTTAAAAACTAATGGTTAATATGGGTGGCTCAGGGAGTCTGGAAGCGATATAAAATGTTAGAATTATCATTCAAAATTTTTTGGGATTTCGATTTTTGAAAATCGTCACCTATGACATTCATCTTCAAATTCTATTTCAAACCATTCCTAGATCAAATTTGAAAACTTGTGGATAATAGGCGTGCCTCAGGAAGGTTGCCGGAAGTGATACGAATAGTCAGAAATGCAATTTAAAATTTTTTGTGGACTTCGATACTTTGAAAATAATTATTTCTAACATTTTTCTGGAAATTCTTTTTGAAATCATTCCTAGGTTTAATTTGAAAACTTGTGGATAATAGAGGTGTCTCAGGAGAGTTGTCGGAAGTGATGTCAATAGTCACAAATGCAATTTAAAATATTTTGTGGACTTCGATACTTTGAAAATTCTCATTTTTGTCATTTATCTTGAAATTAATTTCGAAACCACCCCTAGGTCTAATTTGAAAGCTTGTGGATAATAGGGGTGCCTCAGGAGAGTTTTCGGAAGTGATGTCAATAATCACAAGTGCAATTTAATTTTTTTTTCAATTTTGATACTTTGAAGATTGCCATTCTTGACATTTTTCTGGAAATTCTTATTGAAACCACCCCTATGTTACGTCTAGATAATTAATTAATTAATTAATTAAATAAGAAACCCTTAAAACTGTTCCCTAATTTCCTCGTTTTGTTCAATTCTAAAGTAATAGTCCTGAACGGGATGAGGATGCCAATGAGAATAAAAATTAATATTTTTATAGTTAAATTAAGTTTATTAAAGTTAGAATAGCAGTACACATGAGTTGTATGAAGTCCACAGCAACATTAAACATAAACCAAAAAATACCTTTTATAGAGTATTTTGAGACAGGCCTGTATTAATGATGAATTTGGTAAAACACTTACATGGGTTTTCAGATGTTTTTCTTTGACAATACAGGAACTGGTGTAGAGTTGGAGTCCAGAATGGTTGGCAGAGAGTTGAAGTGTAGAATGGTTGCCCAGAGAGTTGGATTTTGAACTTCGCAGGCTTGAATCCTATGATCTGACTGGTACCGAACTGATTCCGAAACAATTGATTGCCTGGTCTACATTTTTCTAACTGACTTTCCTGCCGAATTTCCACTATTTATGTAAGAATTTTGCTAGGTGCCACCTCAATTATATGGTTCGCTGCCTCTGGTGACTCGTCTCATATTTCCTGTTGATGTACTTGTCCTCTATTTTGATGTTTTGATGATTTTGAATAAGTAGAAGATTGTATGCTCAAGTGAGTAGCATCTTCACGCATCGTTACGTGACCACGTGCTCGTTCAGTGTGACTTATTGTTCTAACTTCTTACATTTTATCATTTCAAAATTCGTATGTCGCTATATAAAGTACCAATTGGTTTGATATTTATAATTTCTTCATTGATTCATGTTGAATGAAAGTTACGGAACGTGACCTGTCCCCTTTTTAGTAATCAAGCATGAGGATGAAATAATCATGCTTGATTTATTGATTTACTATTGATACTGAGGAGGCATCAAGTTCGGTGTTTTAAGTCAGTTGGTTGACTTAAAGAAATGTAGTTGACGAGTCAGCATTTGGAAGAAAAAATGTGTTTGTTGAAGTACTCGTCAGTTATTACTTGTGGTACCGGTCGGTATCAGTTAATTTATTGGTACTTTGACATAAAAGGTGCCACAGTCTCCAAAATGTAACCAGTTCTTTGGGATCAGTCAGTTTTTTTTGGAATCGGTTTTTCTGATTATTAACAATGAGAGAAAAAGAGAAGAGAGAGAAGCGAATCGTAGTGCTGTGAACGGTAAGGGGAGTCAATGTTTTCTTTGTTGATATTTAAAATTTCTGTTATGTTTATGTGAGATAAAAACATGATTTCATTATATAAGACTTTAATTTTTGTTATTGGTTCGAGGTAAAGGCAGGTGTTGTGAAGGAAAGGTTGGTTTCGAAAAAAGATCTCTGGAGTGACGTGTTTACTAGTTCCTGTATATAGTAAGATAAGTTGCTTAAATTACATTAATTGTGAATAGAGAAAAAAAATAAAAATTTAATAATAGAAATGTGTCATGTTTCCCAAAACTGTTTATCATTTATTGCTTAGTTAGAGTTTAAGAATATTGATTTTACTTTCAATGTCCTCAATTAGAGCTTTTACTGTAAGGATAATATTCCTACTTATTTCCTAGTTCTAGAATGTTTTCTTTTCAACTTAAAATGTTGCAGTCATCTTTATTGTAAATTTTGTTTACAAATATGGCCATGAAGCAAGTGTATTGGTGTGAGTAATCTATTTATAATTTAATCTAAAAGTATAAAATCGTATATTATATTTTATATTTCTTCTGATTCTTCTCGAGGTATTCGAGATAATTTAAGTCTATTTATGTATACTAACTGGTTGTATCATTTTAATCTTTAGTAAATTTGGCCCTGCACCAGTATCGATCATCATGCTGGCGATATTTTTTAATTCTTTTGCTGTTATTTTAATGTGTGGAATTGTGTTACTAACACTCAAGTTAATTCTTTCGGTTTTTTATGAACTTTATTGTTAATATTATTGTTTATTTTTAATATTAGATGCGTCTAGATTATGTTCTCGGCCTCCCTCGGGGCATCGTACCAGGGGGGGGGGTTCTCGTTTCCAGAAATTTGTTGCTGCATTTGATTTTGTTGAGAATTTTCATTATTAAACATTCTTTTACGACAATCTCTTATCATATGCCCAGGGTTTTTACAGTAATGACATGTTACTGTTGGTTTGAGGTTTGATATTGAGGATTTTGATATTGAAAAATTATTAAGATTTTGATATTGAAAAATTATTAAGATTTTGATATTGAAAATTATGATTTTGATATCGAGGATTTTGATTTTGAAATTGAAATTGGGGATCTCGATTTCAAAATTAAACTTCAGAATTCCATGGGCGACTTCTAGGTCGATTTTGATACTAAGGATTTTGATTTTGATATTGAAGTTCAGAATTCCATGAGCGACTTCTAAGTTGATTTTGATAATGACTTTGTTGATTTTGAAATTGTCGTGAGTTTAGCGGAATCCTGTTATTTTACGGTGAGTAGTTAGAAAAGGAATTACTTGTATTATGTTGACTTTGAGTGTTTGACATAAATTTATTTAATTGAAAACATACTGATGCTAGATGACCTCTTTTTCCGCCAATTTGGCAAATTGCGATTTCTCCTTACGTTATATTAATTTTACTGGTTCAGGCAAAATCTCGGTTATTTCTATAGTAATTATCGGTTTCATTTTTTACCAAATTCCCCTTTTGAAGTTCATTACGAGCTACCAGATTTCTTTCTACTTTCAAAGCATCTCGGAGAGAAACTTGTTGATTATTTGGAATACTCATTACGGAAAAATTTTTAACTGGGTTATTCTCTAAATTTAAGTCTGGGTTTATAACTGAATTTTTTTTTGGGGGGGGGGATTGCTGACGTATCTTAGCTCACGAGTAATGCACAAAGTATACATTTAAATTACTCGACACATTTATTGTATCAAAATTAACACTTGTATTATATACTAAAAAATTTGTAATAGTTTAATAATTCACCGGGTGCAATAACTCGCTCGACGCTCGAATAGCCGCATAATTATTGACCGAACGTCTCACAGAATTCAAATTTTCAAAGTCGCCAAAATAATTTTTTCAAAGTGCGGGCTTGTAGAGAATGAGAAAATGGGGCTTTCTTTCCTTTACAGTTTTTTTTCCCCATAATTATTCTTAATAGGAAAATTAAAAACTGAAAAACTTTTACCTCTAAAATCAATAAGTTTTTAAAATATAAATCGTAACTTGGCCAAATATTATTGAAATCGTTTAAAACTTGGTATATACACTCAGTATGGTCTTATAATGGCTCAGGAAGAATCGAAAGTTGATAAATATACTATTGTTTACTATATTTAATTGCATAATGACTATATTTAATTGCATCTCCGACAAAAAGTATCGAGGTAACTTTCAGTTCGAAGAAACTTGCAGTAAGACATTTGTGCCTAAGTATTGAAGGAAGATTTCTGAAATGTTTCAGATCTATTTATCCAAAATTGACGGAAATATCGATTTTATAAGTAAGCGTGCGGCTCGGTTAACGTTAACTCTGCGAACACAAACCATCACGGGAAAGCGTACTCACCATTCTGCTTTGCAGGATTTTTTTTTCAGAATTTTTAAAGGGTTTATTCTCTTAAACCTAGCAATGGAAAAGTCGATCTAAGCGACAATGTCACTTATGTATCTTTTCACTTTGGACGGTAGTAGGGTGGTCCAAAAATGCATTGGAAAATTCTTTTTTCGAATTTGCATGCATATCACCCGGAAATTTGTTGAGATCTACAAAAAATAAATCCATTTTTTTTCTTTAAAAGAAAAATGATATTTAGGGCCGGTTTCACCAACTCTGGTTAAAAAGTTAATCAAGGATCAACTCCTTAACCGGCCAATCACAAGCGGTTAAACTGAGTTAATCATTGATAAAAATTTTAATCACAGTTGGTGAAACCCGCCCTTAGAGGTGGCGCAAGCCCCATGAATTTTAACACGTATTTCCCATAAGAAAAAATATGTTTTTGTAAATTTTATTCAGAATCGTCAATTGTAGGTAAATCGAGTTGAAGCTCAACATTTCTGTTCACAATTAGCCACAAAATACGAATAACCAACTACTTTTTCAATATCACCCCCATAAGTCTGTTTTGACTTATGGTCCGAAAGAAAGCCCATACGTGAAAAATTGGGTTTTGCGAGTTTTTGGAGCTAATTATGGTTTTTCTGCAGTTTCTTTAATACAAAGTATTTCTAATACATAAAATACTATTTTCATGTGATAATTTCAGGTTTATATAAATTGTTTGAACAATTTATGATTGTTGTTAGCTATTTTCTCCTATAAAAGGCAATAAAAACTTAATTTTCTCTTTAAAAATCGCGTTTTTTCCTAAATTTTCAACTTATTTTCAACTTTTTAGTTAGAGCCAGGTAATAGTCAATTAAAGCTAACAAAAGTAATTGTTTAAACAATGTATTATAACAATTATAACAATATTTTCTTAGAATAATGCTAAAAAGTTTCGGTTTTTTCTGAATTTTTTCGCTTTCTGTCCATTTTTCAATTAGAGTGAGGTAATAATTAATTCAAGTTAACGAACATAATTGTTTAAACAATTTATTACTATTGTTATGAATATTCTCTTTGAATAATGCTAAAAAGTTTCGGTTTTTTCTGAATTTTTTCGCTTTCTGTCCATTTTTCAATTAGAGTGAGGTAATAATTAATTCAAGTTAACGAACATAATTGTTTAAACAATTTATTACTATTGTTATGAATATTCTCTTTGAATAATGCTAAAAAGTTTCGGTTTTTTCTGAATTTTTTCGCTTTCTGTCCATTTTTCAATTAGAGTGAGGTAATAATTATTTCAAGTTAACAAACATAATTTAAAATTATGTAAAAATAAAACTCCTAAAAAATTCTCAATTTAGGTCCTGCAAAGCAGATGCTGAGTACGCTTCCCCGTGATGGTTTGTGTTCGCAGAGTTAATGTTGACCGAACCGCATGCTTACTTATAAAATTGAGATTTCCGTCAATTTTGGATAAATCGATCTGAAACTTTCCAGCAATCTTCCTTCAATACTTAGGCACAAATGTCTCACTGCAAGTTTCTTCAAACTGAATGTTCGATACTTTTTGTCGGAGAAGCCATAAAAATGGAGTTACTGGCCCGGTGTCATTTTGCAATTAAATATTACTAAACAATAGTATATTTTTCAACTTTAGCTTCTTCCTTAGTCATCACAAGAGCATACTTTGAGCAAAACTTGGTGTACACACTGTGTGTACACTAAGTTTTAAACGATTAAACGTTTTCTTTTAAACAATATTTGGCCAAGTTACGATGATTTTATATTTTAAAAACTTATTGATTTTCAAGGTAAAAGTTTTCAGTTTTTCATTTTCCCTATTAAGAATAATTAAGGGACGAAAAAACTGTAAAGAAAAAAAAGTTCCATTTTTTCATTCTCTACAAGCCCGTGCTTTGAAAAAATTATTTTGGCAATTTTGAAAATTTGAATTCTCTGAGACGATCGGACAATAATTATGCGACTGTTCGAGCGTTGAGCGAGTTATTGCACCCGGACCCTCATTATTCTGTAAGAGTGAAGTGAGCTAAAACCTTATCGATAATGGAATAGAAATTATGTGCAATTACACTGCAAGGTTATAAATTACATTGCAGGGTTATAAATTGCATTTCAAAAATGATTACGTTTCAGGGTTATAAGTCAGGTGTTCAACTAAAACGTTTACTTATCTTATTTATGTGGCCGTGCATCTGAAATATGTGACAACATTTTTTAAGTGTGTAACAGGTGACATTAATTGGAAGTAAGGAAACAAAACATAATAAACCATTTTAACATAAGGGTTACTTTCCTGTGGCTTAGTCAAACGATAGTAACCCTTATGTTAAAATGGATTTATCATGTTTTATTTGCTTACTCCTCAATTACAGTGCCAAAGAACGTCTAAAGACAAATTGTTAAGATATTTACAGAATCGATAACAATATTTCTGGTGAGGACAAAAGTATATAAGTGCATCTTACTACACTGAAAATTTACTTAAATTTTCAATTTTTAAGAAACCAACTTGCTTCTTTCAACGGTGTCACGATGCAATATTTTTCGTTGAAAATGGGACTTTTTGTGTTCCTAACATTTTTCATTCAATACATCGTGGGTGAACCCATAGGTAACTATAAAATTTAAGAATACAAAAAAGTAATATACACCAATTCAATTAATTCTACTAAAAAATCGATATTTCTATGAAAAGAGACTGTTGAGTCCGCTGAACTATTGGTAGCCTAGAAGTTTGGTTGTTCAAGGGAATAGACCAACTTTCTTGATTATCGTAGATTGATAGAGGAGGTGATAAATCTTGATACTTGGATATGATAATCATTATTGTTATTGAACAGTAG
>JBAGKK010000168.1:33647-70931 GCA_037177015.1 Euceroptres primus
CCACTCGCTTCGCTCGTGTGAAAACATCATACGAGACGAAAATCACTCTACCGCACGGCGTTACGTAATGTACTATTATACTGACATCAAGCCCCACACTTTGGTACTGTTCAGAAAATTCATTTTCGATTACGAATGGTTCTTAGTCGTCCAAACAAATTTGTTTCTAATAAATTTAATAAAACAACAGGATTAATCATCAATACTACAATAATTCTTTTACTTTAATATCTATTGATACGAAAACTACTTGTAATCAAAAATAGAAAAGTAAAAACATGGATTAACAGAGAGATAAATCTAGATACGATTTTTAAATAACAAAGTCACCCTAAAAGCTTCAAAAACTTTAGAAATCTTTTGTACTTGATAAAATTCAAATTAAACTGATTTCCTAATCAGCAGCAACTGGTACTCTACTCTACTCGCACTTCTGCTCACTTAAAGATATACTCAATTCACTCAGCTAGAATAAATCACTTTCTCTAAAGTCTAGAACGTCAATCAAAGTCGCAAGCAACAAAACTTTGAAAATCATATATCAACCCTAGCGCATTTTGGCGCTCTACCCTTGAATCCGGCAACTTTAGCTTTATTGGATCTCGCAATTCTCTGTCCAGTCACTCCACCGCGAAATCTTGAAATTTGCTCGGTCCTACGCGTGTGACCGGTCGCCAACCCGCCTCGTCCTCGCGCCACCTGCTAAGGCGGGAGAAACAAACCAAAAGGCATGACACAGTCCTTGGGCATGAAGCAATCATGCACTGTCTTCATGTGATTCTTCATCTTATCAGGTCTGGAGAATTCCTTGCCGCAAATGGGACAGGGGAAGACTTTCCTCTGGTGTCCCTCGTGATACAAGAACGCGTGTCTCTGGAAGCTGTACTTGTTTTTGAAGGTCTTTTGAATATCAAGTTTGGCGCACTCGGTGCACTGATAAACGCCCTCGGAAATGGACGCATATCGGAAGAGGTTGAGACCTCGGACAGACATCTCTGTGAGTTGTTCAGCAGGATCCTGGGATTGGGAAGTGGCACGACGTCTCATACGTCTTTTGGGTACCTGGCGACCCTGTGGCGCCGACATTGCGCCCGTACTTTGGGTATTTTGTGCCGGATTGTTGGGAGTGTTTGCCCTGCCAGTGGCAGGCGACGAGGACGTCCTCGTCGACGAAGTATTGGTGGTACTCGTCGAGGAAGACGTGGACGGTGCATTGCTATTGGTCGTGGGCGTCAAGGTCGTCTTGGCCGACTCTGGAGACGATTGGGACGAAGGTGGTGTGCCCAGGCTTCGAGACTTCTCCTTCCAGGATTCGCTTAGGTCCGACTTACTGCTGTTGCTGCTCTGCGACGATGTAAAGTCTACGGAAAGAGGATATAGTTATTAATGCATTCTTAGAATTTTCTCTAAAGTTGTAGAGACTAATATTTTTAAGTGCGAACCAAATATTTACAATGAATGATGATATAAAAGATACTATGCAAATTTTCAATTTTACAGAACTTAGAACTAGTTTGAGGAAGGACGTACCGCAGTTCTATGGGATTGAGGTGTTTTTAGCATTTTCTACTTGGATTTTTGACTCTTTAAGTTGTAGACTGTCTTTTAATTATGATAAAGAATATAAATCTTTTTTTGCCTACTAGAAATAAGTTAATTGTTGCACCAAAAATGTATAGAATTGAGGTTGTCCGTAGTGCTTTTGATTTGGGAAAACGGAAAAGGGTGAAATTAATCAAATGTAAACGAAACAATATAAAATTAAACCATTCTTTAATCATTGCGCGACAACGTGTGCATGTATCCTTGTATGAGTGTATGTATACGAGATGATGTTTATATACGTACTATTATATATACACACACACACACACTCATGTGCCTAATAATAAAATCATAGCACAATAGCTTAGCTACAAAAAAAAAAAAAACAAAGGCGTAGGTCGAGACTTCACGAAGAACACTCCACTTTGAAATGTCGCGCAGAGTCCTTACGCGAGTTCCTTGATCAACATAAAAATATTTAACCATAATAGCGACTAAAAATTAATCTTGTTGCCCTACTAACTCCATTCGTTCTCTCTGAATTCAGTAGCGATTATGATAATTCTAATTTTTTGGTAGATTTAAAACAAAAATTTAATGATTCACTGGGAAAAAGGTGATATTTGAAAAATTGAATCTGAATGATACACAAGTTTCAAGTCATACTTAATTTTATATATTGTTTATCTGATCAAAAGTAAAGTTATTTTTTGTCCAATGAAAGCCCTTTTTCGAGAAATTGAAATGATATATATTATATATATATAAACTTTACTCCAGACGTTTATTTTGTTTGAATAAACGTGATAGTAAAGTAAAATATCTTTTACGGAAAAGAAATCGCAATCTGAATTCACTGTTCACCGAGTGTGTAGAAGACAACGTAAAACTGTAAATGTAAAACAAGTAAAAATGCACGAAAAATTCAAGACTGTGTTTGTATTTAAGAAACTTGTACTGGCCAGAAACGACAATTCTGTGCAACTAGAAGCTCTTTTACTAATTTCCAATTAAAATGATTACACCCAGAAAATATTAACCAGATCTCAAGACTACAAAGAAAACAGTACTGATGCAAAACTAAGCTATTTTAGAAAAATTCATTTTATATTTTTAATTACCATTTATTAAATTTCCTTTTATATTTTCTCAAGTGTAATCATTCCAACGGCGTGGCACAAAAATGTCAAAAGTTACTGTTTCTACACAATCTCTCAGCTGTGGTGCACTTTCGATAAAAAAAAAAAAAGAAAAAAAAAAGGAAAACAATATTCGTGCAAACTGGCTATAGGTATAAACACGTGTTTCATGCACAGTGTACAATGTACAGCAAAAATGCAATAATTATGTGTGTATACGCACAGCCTGCAGGGGCTTTCAACACAAAGAATCGTTAAATTAAATGCAACGGACAAACCACATCAAATCTTACGACGTACTAAATATATTTTCATAGTTTTCTTTTCTCATATTTCCTCCTCGTCTCCAAGTTAAAATAATATAAATCAACAATGCGTATATGCAACATGCAAAACAAAAAGAAGTCGATATAAAATACAAAATACATCTAAGTGCTTCAAAATCCGAAAATCTCATCAAGCCGCGATTGTGTAGTTTTAAAAACTAACTTTCGATTTCCAAGTCCGCTCGATTGAAGAAATTCGAATCCCTATAGCTTAACATCTATGCTTATATCTCGTTGATCCTCGCGTTTTAAAAATTTTTGTACGATAGTGTTATTCTCCACTAGTCAATCTTTGCATTGCTTGGATCCACGAGACGTTCGCGCGCATTTCTAAAACGTTAACTAAATAAATGTAATTTTTGGCTAAGATTAACGGTGCTTCTTGGCTCAGGGCATGAGTCCTCTCAGTGATGAATCAAAAGATCCTAACTACCAACAAAACGAAAACAAGGCAGGAGCTATTGTTAGTTTCAGTAATTACCTTTCCCTCGCTTATTTCACAGTCCCCTCGTGTAAAAAGCGTGTTAGTCTTGCGATGCTGTGGACAAGTTTTGGTCCCGCGTTAGTCACCAAACTTTCGCACAAACTTGATGGACATTAAAGAAAGAAATAAAAAATAAAAAAATGTAGGGAATTTCTATATGATTAAAGAGCGACTCGCAAAAATCTTTTAATTACAATCTATTGAACACCGTTCTTTTATTATCGATAGTCATAATCAAACAATCAGTGCATATAAAATATACTAAGTCTACCTAGCGTCAGAAAAGACTCGACTTGGTCTCTAAAAAGTTGCCTATAAAATTTCTTTCATTTTTTTTTTTCATCTTGATTACGTTCAAGGTATCGCTTATTTGGCACTAGGGTGCGATCGTGCGTTGGATCGCATTTTCATAACAATTTTTTTTTTTATTAAAAAGGCACCGAACCGGGGATTACTACTACATTATTGGATCCCACTGAACAATACGTTAATTTTTAACGCGATCATAATATATCAAAATTAAAACTCAACCCCTTTCGTTTTCTGACGCATCGTCTTGAAACTGCAACGACTTTAAGTGGTACATTGTTTACCAACTAGCCCTAAAATATATTCGATATAACTTTTGTTTATATATATAATATAATAATAATGACAATAATAATAATAATCGCAATAATGTATAATATTTATATATCTATATATAATGTATGTGTATGTACTTCTGTACGCACGCGCGATTTTTAGTACGCGCTCATGCTTGCGTTACTCAATGCGATAATAAACTATAGGTACCTCTTTTTTAATATATATATATATATATATATATATATATATATATATATATATCCGATAGTACAGTCTGCTTTTTAAGCCTCGTATTTCTCTCGGTGCTTTGCTAGATTCGCCGCAGTGTTCAGGTGATCTTAATAGTATATATTGACTGTTTTCCCTTTTTTAAAGGGATGAGACACTTACATGAAAGAAAAAAAGAAAGAAAGAAATAACAAGAACGAGAACCTTTGACACGACACTGCAACAATCATAAATATATACTTTATAAACTTATTTTCTCTCTACTGTAACAGAAATTAATCAATATATTCATGTACTCAATAATAAATTTTCTCTCAAACTTTTAATCGTTCTTTAAAATTTAGAAATATTTCAAAGCTTAAAAATCTTTTAAAACTCTCGAGACTTGGAAAAATTGATTTCTCAACAAATCAGGTAATAATAAAAGGGACAATGATTATCACACGTGCGTACGTAGGTACTCTACGGATGAATTCAGACGATGTGTTACGCTATAAGATCGTGTAAGAACAATTTTTGGCCTGCTTACGAGAGTATAACGCTAACGAACAATAATGAAATCGTCAAACACCTATGTACAATAGACATTAACTTCTGAACGCAAAAGTCGCAGTAAAAGAAGGCACGTACTTTTTTTGTTGTTGCATCCCTCGTGCGACTTTTCGTGGGTCATCCCACACTACGAATGAATCGTGACCGCTATCAAAAACTCTCAATAACACTTTACAAACAAAATTGCGGACTTCGCTTATGCTCTCGATTATTCGCGAGCATTGCCTCTAAGAAGAAAAAAAAGAGTTAGTCTTAGCCTCTCAGTGATTATCAAATGTGTTTGCTTTACTTATTTTTCTTGTTTTGTTTTATTAGTAAGCTGTCTAGCCGCTGCCACTTTGCTTTTTGTATAGTGTAGTTGCCATTTTCAACCATTTTATTTTGACACTAGAAGAAATCCGTGGATTATTAACTCGACTTTTTTGTTGTTGTTGTTTTGATAGATGAAAACTTTGTGATTTTTGTTACGGTTCTTTGTCTTTCTTCTAAATCTTTTTCGATTTGGCAGTCACTTTTCAGAAGTATGGGCTTCATCCAATTTTTTACTTTTGCTTTTGGTGCAACCTTCAAATATTCACACAATTTCGTAATCAACTATATAAATTATTAGTACCAAAAAGTTTATGTTAAATTGGAACTCAATTTCTAGAATCAAAATAGAGATGGAAATAATGTGGATTCATTTTAATTTGTAACTGAAAAGAGATATAAAAAAAAACCCACCCTTTTGAAAACTGACCGCCTCCATTAAACCAAATTCGCTTTTCGTATCAAGTTGATTTTCCATCCCACCAACTACCCAAACCGGTAATCATAGCTTAATAGCGTCGCGACACTAGATTCTCCTTAAAACAACGAACAAACAACACTGGTCGGTTTAGAGTGGCTGTCGGGCCTCCCCTTTAGTTCCCTTATAATATATATATATATTTATATTTATATAATATATGCACAAGAACGCGTTGCTTCAAAGTAACAATAGCTCGATAATTATATTAATAATAATAGTAATTGATTCATTAATTAATTAATAATATAGCCTCTAGTCGTCTACTGTCTATGCCCAACTAGTGAAATTTTTTTTATATAAATCGCTTCGTTCCCTTTTCCGGACCCGCGAGTCTCGAAGAAGGGAAGACAGAGTGTTAGGTGCAAAATATATAGTAAGCTACGATTGTATTTAGTGCTGTCTTGCAACTAAGCCTATACCACCGCCGTGGCCGCAGCCTTTAGCCATCGCCGTTTTATATTATTGTTCTCGCTTTTGATAACTTATCAACCATCAATCGCCGATCGCCTCGCTCTAGATTCTATATTCTAGAAAATGTTTTTTTTTTTTTTCTTTAGAAAGACACCTTTTTTTACACAATCATTCTTTTTCTCACCTATATATGTACAGGATTAAAAAACAGTTTAAGTAGAAAGACTATTTATTTCTATCTTCACTAACGATACTTGGCATCAATAGAAGCCAGAATAGATTTTGTCTTCTAGATTCAAAAGTCTCTTTAATTTAAATTATTGACACGTATTACCCTGTGTATTTTTTGTTTCATCGACGGAAATATCGCACTAGCCTCTTATTAATTATTATCGTACTGTTAATAATAGTATCCATTCTGAAAAGTGGGAGGCGGTCTCACGAAGCGATTGACGATTGTTGAAATTGGATTTGCTTTTTATTGGGGGCTCGGCGAAATTCGGCTCAGGCGTTAAGTTACTTCTAAGGTGCCTTCAGTCTATCCAATGTCAGTACTATCTTGTATTTGGTGTCGTTTAAATCGTCCCTCGGCAGTCTTTCAAAAATTGCATATCCCGTTCCGTGTATTTGTCTATTATACTTTGTTTCGTTTGCTTTGAACGCGGTCCTACCGCAGCCTCTTAACGCTATCCGCGAATTATTATTTCAGGCTCTCGACAGCTCGACAACAGCACAACGGCTCAACAACAACATGGCGAACGGTTGTCATATATAGATATATATTGCATTTACTCAGTCTACGTGGTTCCCTTATTTAAATGTAATCTTCAATCGCCACCGACTCTCGCGTTTATACTTGTATGAACATACCTGGTACGAGTACTACGTAACATTTGATTCTCGGCAATATAATAGTCTCGATAGTAAATATATTTGCTTTTGGATTTCTTTCTCTCTAAAACTCTGTCCCTCTTTTTTTTACAACCAAACTACGTCCCGTTCAACTTTAACGTTCGACGCTCGGTTGGATGTATATATATATATATGTATATATATTTATATTTATATATAAATTCTTTGTATGCCTGTATGTAATATACTTTTCTTTTGTATAGGTCCGCGTACGCGGTAAAGCTCGTTCTTTTGTAACTTAATGCCCGTTGCATGTAACAATTGTAACATACGGAGGCCGACTCTTTTCGACTAAGCCCTTCCTGACTGAAAGGAAAACCTGCTGCGATATTTCTCAGCTTTAGTTTATTTCTTAATTCAGTTCTAATATTATGCTAATTCATGCGTGGAATCCTGAGCAATTTTTTTTTTAAGTATCACTAGAAGTCGATCGGAAATTTAAATGCGATGTGTGCACAAATGAATTCGAGAAACGTTACACGGCCAGACTTTATCCCCCTCGACACTTGAATCAATATTTTGCCTGAAAAAACTTGCCGCTCAGGAGAAAAATAATTAGGTTTTCAAACTGTCTCGAATTATTGCCTAGAATGTTTGAATTTTGTACTGTATATAAAACGTTTTAAAATATTTTTTTTCGTTCCTTGACTTATTTCAACAATTTTAATAAAAAATTTGTATAAATTTAATTTCGTGCAAAATTCTGAATTATGCTTTATCTTTAACAATATAAAAATATCAACAACCATCCATCTTTTTGAAAGATGTTTTTAAGGTAAATTTCTCTCTAAAAAGGGTAAATATTTTTCTAGTACGCATATCGAATTAGAAATATCGCAGTAGGAAAAAAAACGAGAATATACGGACACGCAGGCGTGGAGTCGGACTTGATCATTTTTTAATATAATATTCTCATTCGCGGGAGGACTTTTTTTCCTTTTTTTTTGCGAGACGATCTTCAGGTACGTACGTGAAACATATAACGTGATACGCACCTGTGTCGTCGATAAAAAAACAACTGATTCACCGATTATCTACCTAGCTACTTAAAAGGTTTGCTTGCTTTCTGATTCTCCGCACATCCTAATTACCTACCCACCCACCTATCTATCTACAGCCTCTACCTATCTACCTACATATTTTCTCTCGTACAATGCACAACAATTGCCCTGTTTAAATAGATTTTTACACCAACTACCGTGTTTGAGCTTTTACAATCTTCAACTTCTTTCCATTCGCTCTGCAAAACTTTTTGCCAAAACAAGTTCAAAATCATCATGGCCAAGGTAAAAAGACTTTCGCGTTTGTTAAATTCGAACATTATTTCCAACAACTGGCCTCGGGCCTTCAATATTTTCAAAATTCAACAGTCAAAATTTTCAACAATTTAAAAAGCAATCTGAATCATTAAAAAACATGCGACAAAAACGAATGCATTTCAACCTCGCCCATGGATGATAAGGCTTTAAACTTTTTTTTAAGCAGCTCTTACTTCAGGCTGCAGATTTTTGTGAATTTAAAAAGAAATTTTAAATTGAGCCTCCTGTTGTCCTGATATTAACTTGTTAATAAATTGCTCAAAATTGTAGAGCCCAGGCAGTGAAAAGCTGCAAAAAAGAAGTGTCAGAAGAAATATCAGAGTTTGTGGAGCGAATAGAGAGAGTAGAAGAGGGTGATCGAGCCGAAGTTTGGCCAGCAGCGTTCTACCGCTGCTGACCCATGGTGGAGCTGCTACTGCTGAGGCTCATATGCGGCTTTAGGCTGTGTATGATCTTGACGTGGGCGACCATGTTGTCTTTTCTGGTAAACTCCTTGAAACAAACCGGACAGGGGTAGTACTTGACGTTGGGTTTGTGGGAGGTGACGTAATGCCGACAGAAGTTGCTGATGTGTGTGTAGGTACGATGGCACACGGTGCAACGGTAGACGTCGCCTTCTTTTACGCAAAAGTCTCGCACCGATCCTTCAGTTCTCTCGCTCTCAGCCTTGAAAGACCCCTCAAAGTCGCTCTGGCTGATCTCCGACTCGGCGCTGACCAGATTGAATATGGCACTACTCAGGTGGTCCTTGGACCCTCCCTTTTGCTCCGACTCTGAGTCAGAGTGCTGGGGATCCTCAGCCGCCGACGACGCCTTGCCCTGGAGACTCGTGGCGCTGTATTCTTTGCGAAAGCATCTTTCGAAATTAATGCGTATGTGTCCCGGCGACTGTGCACCGCTGCTCGACGTCTCCTCGCCGTCTGAAAAGGAAAATACTCGATTCGCTTTAGCCTGCTCCTACTCGAAAGGAAATTATTCTACAGTAATAGTATGTATAAAGATAAATAGAGATCTTGATTCGCTTTGTAGGGGGAAGCAAGAGGAAGGGTAGAGCCAGCATAAAGAGTCACCGCGATTTTTATTATTATTACTATTTATATTCAGACCGTATATGTGTGCGTGTGTGTCTGTCTACAAGTGCACGAATTCGTCCCCGCCTCGAATCCAACTACCCTCCTCCCACTACTTTTCTCAGTCGTTCACACATCCTCTCATTTGCTTTCGTCTTCAAAATTTCTATTTAGTAATTACTCTTTTTTCTCTTTTTCAAAATTTTAATCTGCTCTCTGTCCTTAACATCTTCTTGTTAACATACGCCTTTATCCGAACGTATAAAGATGAAATTTTCCTCATCATGCAAATCAATCAATCAATTGCGCGATCTTTTTTTAATCTCAATTAGGTGAATTTTTTTCACGACGTCCGTCACTTCTTATTCAAATAGGATTCTCGAAATATTCGCCTCTGTCTCAACATCTCGTTCACACGCCCCCACAGACATTCTTTCTGCTCCTTCGACCCTCGACTGAACCCTCGTTTATTCTTCTTTAGACCTTTCTCATTTTTTTTCCATCCCGAATTTCGTCCCCTCCGCCAACAAGATCCGTTTCCCGAACTTGATCCATAGGCTGCAGATCAAAAGAAACAGCCTGTTGGCGATAATTTGAAATCCTTGAACTTTCGCGAATCCACGAAACTTGACTTTTCAGAGGTTTCACTTTTAAAGATGAAGATCTTGAAAAATTGAATCTACTCCAAACTATTTTTCAAAGACAAAAAAACAACAACCTTTCAAAAGAACATCTCTCGAAAATAAAAAAATTAAAATAATTTTTTGGAGAATTATTATTATATGATTATAAATTCCCTTTTATGTCTCTAAATTTTCAGCTAGATAAAAATTAATTTTTAATAAATAGAATAAATGTTGTGTTCAAGCACAAAAGCTTTCTGAATTCCACACACGCAAACACACACGGCGACACAATTTTCCGACACTCTCTTCTCTGAATAAAAATTAAATAAAAGCTCATTTTCTCGGTAAAATCTGATTGATCTGAAGGGCGAGGCATCGAGATGGAGGACGCCCGAGGAAAAGAATCTTTCCTTGATCGTTAATTCACTGGTATATAAAAAGATATTTATCATATCGAAACGGTTTTTAAACGGCTGGCCTCCCTAATCCTTCGCTTCCCCGCGCAAAGGAACGTCAATGAACAAAGGTGACTCAATTCTCAACTCACCTGCGCAATAGAACAAAGCAACACGTGTCACTATTGACCGATTCTTCGATCTTCGAACACTTTCACGTTTTTTTTTTCTTTTCTTTTTTGAATATAGATATATAATAATTTTATGTACTGTAAGAATTTATGCAAGAAAAAGAAGAAGCACTTTTAATCGATTTCGTGTATTCTTTTGACTAGGTAAGAACGCAAAAGGTAGCAGAAGCGACGATCGACGAACAGGCACATTGCGCCGACCTTTTTCCTTATCTCCTTCCTTCATTAATCACACTATTTTTAAATTTTTTTTCTTATCGTCATCATCAACTTCTTAGTCTGTCTTTTATTATCTTTCCTGGTAAAAATTCTCGCGCGTTCAGTATGTACTTTCTGTTTAGCAAACGAACGAACGGAACGGAAGAAAATTAACCAGCGTTTAAAAAGTAAATCACCGCTAGCTGGCTCCACCCCCTCCTTTTACCAGTGGCCAATGGCAGCGAGACACATTTGCAAATCATGTGCGGGGGATCAAAATAAAGGTCCGAAATCAACGGGAGTACTGCACATTGGCCGAGCAAGTAAGACATGGGTGTTGTAACGAGAACCGGTGTAAAATACGAGTGGTGGGTTAGATTTTTGGAGGCTACAGCATTCAGGGAGACGTACTTGTAGTTGACAATCTCGACCCATCTAACATTCCCTCTTTTTTACAACGTAATTTCCTCCTCTTACCTTGCTCTCTTTCCATTCATGTTTCTCAACAAAATAAAAATAAAAAAAAACAAATGCAATACCTTTCCAAGATCTGTTTAATGTTTTAATTTATTTTATATAATATAAGCAAGTTAGAAAAACAGATGACTAAAAAAAATGAATAACAATTGAGAGCTCTAAATCCTTTTTCTCGTGAATCTCGTCCTTGGAACAGAAATTGATATTCAGAAGAAAATGAGTTACGAGCTTCTTGCACTAGTATGTTGCAATTATCGTGCCAATTATTCTCATTATTCACCTAATGATTCGTTTACAAAATATGATTTCTCCAGTGAATAAAAATCATCTTCATCAGAGACTAAAACAGAAACTCAAGTTAGTAGTTATTTTCCTTAAAAATTTTCGAAACTCGAGAATCACAGTCGTAAATGGAAAATCGTAAGACAAACGGTATTGCGTAATCAAATTCAGCACGTCTGAGCGATTCACCTGTGGTAATTTGCAGGTTTCGATTTACGAGCTGACGACTGAAATGGAAGTTAGAATACGAGTTCTGAACGTGGAGAGCAAGAGAGTGAGGAGGATGAGTGGTGACAATTGAAAAAAAGGAGACAACGGCAGATGACACGAGATATCCAACTATGCGATTTGGTCATCGAGCAATCTTAGTTCAGCTAAGGGACCATACTTCACACACCATGCAGGGGGTTGTGGCTCTGCAGCAATATTCCCGAAAATATTTAGTTCTCTGCCATCGACAGCGTACAAGCACCAAATTAAATTAAATTAATTTAGTATTCAATTTATTATTTGTTAGACTAGATTTTGAATTAGAAAAACATTTTATCATACCAATTTTAGGATCAAAACATTTAAGACACGTTTTTTTTTAAATTATTAATTCCAAGGAAAAAGTTTCAACGGTTCTCCAAGTATTTATTATCCCTTTTTTAAAATAAAAAACTGTTTTAAAAAATGTAGAAAAAAGCTAATTTTTAATTTGATGTCTCTACAGCTGTAACACTTCCAGACATGTTTTTCCAAGAAAGGCATAGGCAATGTTACTGAATTTGTCGCGAATCACGACGCGACGAAAGTTCTTTAATAAGAAACCGTCGCACTTTCGCAAAAACTTTTGCCAGTTTTTAGTAGTTGATCGCTATATGCACTGCGAGCATTCTATGGAAAATGACGTCAAAGTGTCGCGCCGCGTAGTCAAGGGAATATTTCTGTCGAAATGGTCAACAAATCGCATTGATTTTTCGTAGGCATCCGACATTCCTTGAACATGCAGTGGAAAACAAGATTAAGAAGCAACAATGCACGATCGTTGCATTCTCGACGACAATAAATTTCGAGGCCAAAGTGCAAATCCGGTCGCGCGAGACGCTCGAAATTTGACATCGTTGAATCTGCTTCGCCTATAAGTAATATCACTTATACATTTCTCAAGGCAAATTAATCAATTAATTAATACAAACAACTATTAGTGAAAATTAAGGTAATGCTAAGAGTTGATCTAAAAGGGAATTGCAGATTAATTTTGACCTAGTATTTTTATTCTGGTTTCAATCAGATGGAACAGAAAAAAAAACTGTCATCAGGACAAAAATGGTCATTTCAAGGATTAGCAATGCATTGAAAAATTGTTATTGGTTACAAAAGGAGATCGCTAGGCCGCTTTTCATTAGGAGAGTAAAAAATGGTGGTTTCTTACCTTGCTTGAACCCTTCACTCCCTTGTCTACTGTGCGGCCGCGCGAAAGTTTCTTCCGTCGCTAAAAAAGGGACAGTAGTCACAATATTAGCGATGTGACAAATACATAATATGAAGCAACAAATCACAATAAGAATTGGAAAAAAAAGGAAACTAACCCTGCGCCGAAGTGCTGGGGGTCGGTTCAGGTTCTCGCTTGACCCTCTTTGTAACCAAATCCGGAATGTCAGTACCATTTTCCGTAGGTTCGTCTTGTCTAGACAAGGCAGAGAGGTTGGCACTGGCCGGTGTCGAGGCCGCTCCGTTGTTGGTGCTTCCGTTGCTACCGCCTCCACTAGCAGCGATATCACCCTGAAAGTCGATGCCCATCTTCACCTCCATCATCTCTGGCGATCCCTGGACCAAATCTGCACTGGAGTGATGATCCTGACCCATGGATTCGAGAGGAGTGTCTGAAGAACCACTGAGTTTCCTCGGCCTGCCCCTCTTCCTCTTTGGTGCTGTCAATGCCGAGCCCAAAAGTGGGTGGCTGGACATGTGATGGAACCTCTTCTGCGAGACGTGGTGGTGAGGACCAATTTGGTTTATTCTGTGTAGATTCGGTGGAGGTTGAGGTACTGTGTTTTGATTGCTGAGCAACGAGGACGTGATGCTTGGCAGATCGCACTTGTCCTCGTTCACCTCGGTCAGGCCCTTTATTCGAAGAGACTCGGCGACCCTCAAAAAGGCCGTTAGTCTATCCTGGTCCACACTCACCTCCCCCCGGTACATGAAGTCCAGAAGGCTCCGCATGTCCACGTATGGAACATCCTTGAGAATGACTATAGGATGCCTGTCGGGATGCCCCACGAATAAGGCCTGAAATCGTCAATTTTTTTTTCTTTTAAAATATATTCTCATCTTCCACTTGGTATGAGTGGATTTTATATAAAAATATGTAAATAGACACGACAAGAAATTGAATTGTTTACCTGAAAGTAGGGACTGCACGCCGACAGAACCATCTTGTGTGCCCTGAGTAGCTGACCCTCGACGGCCAGCGTAACGTCGACAAAAGCTTCGTCATGAAGCAATTGATCGAAAACAGAAAGCAGATTGCTTTGATGGTTGTTCCAGCGCAGACAAAACCTCTGCGACGCCATCGCTTCGCTTCTCAGATCCGCCAGGTTCCCGTTAATATCCGCTAACATCAGACCTAGTGGTGGACCTTTTTGCCAGTGTAGCTGCCAACGCCACCACTTCGTCGCTTGTCCTTCTTGTTTTCCTCGACGAATCTCTACTCGCTAAAACTTGTACTCGTGTTCTCGTCTTCATCGGCCACGATATCACGTTCTTTTTCCTCGTGATCTGAACAAACAAAAAAGAAATTCCGTTTTAATTTCCCATCTCCAACTTTAGTCATAAAAAACTAGTTTTTCGAGACTTTAAAACATGAAAAGATTAATCAAACATAAACAAAATTTGATTTTCAAAGTTTGCATATGGAGATACTCTTAAACAGATTCAAGCATCATTACGTATTCTTCTTGCGGTTCAATCTTGCAATCATACCGAGCCATGGATTATTAATTATTGCCTCATACATTCCTACTTATAAATTAGCCTAACAAACAAGTTTTATTCTCCATAATTCGACGAAAGAATTCAAAAATATCACAACATTATTTCTCAGCAAAATTGAATTTCTTATCCCTACGGCCTACAACAACCTAATCTACATCAACACTAGAATAGCCTCGAGTCCGGACTGATCCAGGCTTAAGTGAAGCTGAAAATCAGAATTGGAAACATAAAATTGGGATTTAGAAACTCGTTTAAGGAATAAGCTCATGTTAATCTTGAGTCACAGCTGTGAGGTAATAACCAAAGAACCAAGAACCGAGATTCTAGTTCCAGTTGAGCGCTAATTCTTCTCTACGAGACTCTAGACTCAGATCGTGGTTAGTTTTACGACGCATTCAGCCCAAGCAATTGATCCACGCCGAAATAAGATCGCCTCGTTGATTTTTAACCTTGTGAATTATTCTTTTGAAAATCGCGTCCCTCGGGCAGTAAAGTGCAACTCGTCTAACGCCCAATGTACGTATCGCCTGCATGCATAATACATAAACATAAATGCTCAAGACGGTATCGCATCAGCGTGGGTGTACGACCCTGGAGGACGTAGGAGCAAAGCAGCGCAAAGCGCAAAGCCAACAGGCAACTCGCTCGTTTCCGTGCCTTTTATGTAATTTTCCCCTCAGCCCCTGCATCATGTCCATGCTACTCTCGACCAATGACTATACACACGTGTATGTGTGTGCTCGTCACGCAAGAAACGACATCTCTCTCTCCCTCTCTCTTATTTGTTTTGAGCCAAGCAACGACGAAAACAACACTCCTACCCGCGAGAAACACAATTCAAAACTCAATCGGACGAAAGATGAACATTGTAAAATCACTGTCCTTGAACAATCGGAGCCACGAAGAAAAGGCGATGACAGTACTTCCCACTCGTTTGCTCCAAGAGTTTATTTCCGTTTCGTAACGCCTTCAACCTTTCAGGAAAAGTTTATCTCGCTCACTCCTTATGAACCGAGACGAACGCTCTAATTTCATTCCCTCGACAGATAATTCAATTATTAGGCCACGCACACCGACGCGCCCGTTAAAAAGTTTTCTGATAGTCTATCACTCCCCTTATCCAGTGTTGAAATAAATCTCCCAAAAAAAAAAAAAAAAACAGAGTTACAATTCCAAATGTAACTTTGATCCAAAAAACATCACATCCATAAAAAAGAAATTACTTTCTATCTAAAGAATATTAAAGTGTTAATGTTAATCTATCTTCCCCAGGGTATTTTGTTCGGTGTTGGCTTGTCGATATAAGGTATAAAACGAGAAGAAGGTACGTGAAAGGTAGTTAGATGAAAGGAGGGCTCTGGTTCCGCCTCCAGGACCTTCTGCAGCGAAGCAATGGTTCAGCTGCACGAAGAGGAAGAGATGAGGCTGTCGGGTCTCGGGTCAGTACAGAACCGAATCAATAGTATTTTCTACGCATTCGGATCGATAGCAGGTTTGGTGGGTTTCGCGCGCAAATCACGATATACATATACCTGTATCACATGAAGTACCCAACGCTACTGCACAGATATGTGACCCAGAAGTGGAAGGAGCCTGACCTTGTGCGACCTTGTAGGTACCCGGCAATAAGCCGATGTTTCACGGTCAATGTCAAGATCGTGTTCATTTCACTCCCCGCCGTTATATCCTTGAAATGCAAATCATTTTAAGCAATCTTTCATCGACCTATCCTTCCACTTCCTACCAAACAAAACCTTTCATCCAACTTTCCAACCGTCCTCAACTTAAGAGTCATTTTTCACAAAAATAAGGCTCTTTTAGAAAAATTATTAAATAATGAATGTATCGATTCGTAATTTTAGGAAATGATAAGACGTAATGGAGCATTGATGTCCTCTGTGGTTCAGATTTCATTTTGTGAATTACGATGAATTTCATCATTTTTAAAATCACATGCTGTTAGGAATACTAAATAATTTTAACAATCTTGATCTAAATTTTAATTCATATGATGAGAGAAACTATTGAATGAAAAAATTGAATAATTTTTCAATAATTACAATTTTAAAAATTCTGGAAGTAGTTTGGAATAAACAAATTAGATTAAAAGTGTGCGATTCAAGTAAAAAAGACAAGAAAAACTTGTTAATCCCGTATATCCCACCTCTCTTCTCTTTTTCTTTCATGAACTTCAAGAGTATGTTTCTAAGGCGATTGTTTCTACTTTGCATTCAATATTCAATTTGTGGAACACTAGAGACTCACTCGTCGGTTCT
Organism: Euceroptres primus; assembly: GCA_037177015.1. NCBI lineage: Eukaryota > Metazoa > Arthropoda > Insecta > Hymenoptera > Figitidae > Euceroptres > Euceroptres primus. The sequence goes on from JBAGKK010000168.1 coordinate 50,436, forward strand.
CCAGAGTGTTGACGAGGTATATGTGACGAATCGTCCAAGCGTTGTTCATGTTTTAGAAACCGAGATAAGGCACGTAAAACGTTGCACTGCAAACTGACAACCTCGGACAAGCACGTACGTGTATGTGATTCTAAAAGGACAACAAAGTCGATATATTTACGATTTTAAACATCCTCTGACTCTTTCGCAATAAAATATAGAGTTTACGTGTCAACCCTCTAAAGAAACATGTATTCACATTTGACTGCATAACTTCTTATGACAATTATTCTCGACTTTGTGACAAAACGCTTTCGCATGTTTCATTTCAAGAAAGCTAGTCTATTTTAGAAAATAAGGCGGGAACAATCTAGTTATTTTAATTTTTAAGGTAAGTCCGGTTCATTTAACACAATTTGTTACTTTCTCATCATCTCAACACTTGATTATTCGTGGAGAGTTTCAAAATGTATACAACTGTTCAGACCGGACTTGATCGAAGTCAGTTTCGAAAGACTCGAGAAATATAAATCTAATTGACTGTCTAAATAAAAAGTAGACCATTTTAACTAATAAAACATACAATGCCGACTCGTTCACTGATTTAGTAGCCATTGGTACCAAGTTTCAGTTAATAATGACTAATTCCCAGTGAGATCATTACTACTTGATTTAGTAGAAAAATCAAGGTAAACATATAAATGGAACGCTATTTATTTTTCATTGTCACAAAAAATTAAATTTTTACTAAAGCGAACGTCATTTGGCCTAGGACGTTTCATTTAGGATTCCAAGTTAATCATGCTATTTAACTAACGGGTTTCGGGTCGTGGTGGTCGCTTTTACGAACTGGAACGCAGTTCCAGCACCGAATCGCACAGGTGGCCGCTCAATCTCTTCACTCTGAGCTTCCAGACTAGACTCTAAACATCTATAGAGTACCTAGAGTTTTAGTGAGCAACCAACAGTCATACTTCTCTAGTGGATATCTTTTCGCTTCGCGAGGACACAGTTCTCCTCGTTAAATCCTTACTCCCCCCCCCCCTCCCATTTCAACCCGCTTAGAGACCGCCAACATTATTTACAGGAAGATATGCAATCTAAACAATTTTCATCTTCCACTTAAATACTGAATAAACCTGTCAACAAATTTCCTTGGAAAAAGAAAATACCCAAACATGTGAGACGTGGAAACTACAAGTTTGGGAATCAAATCTCTGAAGAATTCCCTTTTTTGTTTACAAATTTCTTTCAAAAATCTGAAGAAATCCATAACACGAAATCAACATCTCAATTACAGTTTCTGCAATAAGAAAACAACACTATTGACCAAGAGCAACCCAACCTGTCCAACTCTAAAGAAAAATAGCCTTATTTCGCAAGACTTCTTCCTTCATCTTCTGCTTTTTCTTCATCGTCAAATTTACAGAAAATTCTTCAAAAATTGAATCCTCGTTTATGAGGCATTAATCGACCTATAGCTTCCACTATTAAAAAAGTCAATCTTGAGAGATTTACTGCTAATTTTTTCCACGTAAATGTGCCACCCCTTCCTCTCGTATTAGCACCAGGAGAGCGAAGCTCGCCCATGACTCCGATTGTCTCATAAGTTCTCAAGTTTTACATCTCGAGGCTGTCCCCCTCTCCCTATTCCTTCTCCTTGCGCTCCTTCGCATTGTGTAACGAGCGATTCACGTATTTAACACGCGAGCACTTGTATATAGTCACATAACACACATACAAATACAAACGCACAAATGATACATATCCACACACCCACACACAAACAATCACTCACACAAATCTGACTTGTCTCCTCTCACGGCCACGCATTGCGTAATCAGCACTGCGCCGTACGGCCAAGTCATGCCGGGGTAAAACGAACGACAAAACGCGGCAGCGCCGTAGAATTGTAAAATCCTCGGACATTTAAAATCACGTAATATTCTCGGGAATGTTTTCAAAAATATTCTCCTTCCGGCAAATTTATCATAATTTTCTCTTTTGAAAAATAAGTTACAACGGTTACTAAGTGTTTTAGTTAATTAATAAATGTGGTATGAGTGAGCGGAAAAACAGAAAAATAATACATATTAAAAGTTAAACCGTTTTGTATATTAGCTGACAAATCGATTTCCTTAAAATTATTTCAAGCAGGGGAAAGTTCCCTAAGACGAACCCGCTTCCACATTTTCCGAAAATTTTCGATTTTAAGGAACTTCAGAGGTAAAAGCGTTTACTGACATTATAATTTCATACACTGGAAAAAATCCGTTGTAAATGTATCTTTATGTCCACTGATTCACGTGTTAATATTACACTTTTAGTGTAAAATTCCAACATTAATCACTGCAACTTTACACTAAAAGTGTAATATTACCACGTGAATCAGTGGACATAGAGATACATTTACAACGGATTTTTTACAGTATAGTTACAAAGTTCAAATGCTTAAAAATTCAAAAAATGTTTAAAAGGCAATAAATTTCGAGCCCCCTTCTATATTTTCCGAAAATCTTCGATTTTAAGGAACTTCAGAAGCAAAAGCGATTACTAACATCATAGTTTCATGTTTGCTTTACAAAGTTCATATGCTTAAATGTTTCAAAAATGTTTAAAAGGCAATAAATTTCGATATTGAAAAAATATGTATTTTCCCCGTTTTAAACAACCCGGTATCCTAATATGGGCCCCTTTTAAAAATAAAAATAATCTATGTACTCTCGAATCCCGATTTAAGATGGGGGTTTGGACATTGCCTGTCTTAAACCGGGATAGTCCTTGAGCGTCTCTAAATACAAACAGTCAGGGCCGTACGAACCACTTTCAGTCGGAATAATATGAATTATGTAACTGAATTATGTACGCATGTAAATTTTTTATCATAAGGGATGAATATTCTTAAATGATGATGAAAAATTAATGGGAAAAAATTTTCAACGTGTTTTTAAAAATAAATGCAAAAGGCAAACTTCTCGCTCTGTTACTGTGGTACTGCTTGACTACTACTCGACGACCGTGCCTTCCTCTTTTCCTTCGGACCCGCGCAACTACTGAATACCACCGAACGAAATTTTAGGAATATCTTAAACCAATTCGAGTGTAATTAAACACTAGATATTGCTAAATTTTGTTCGTAGCATACTGTTAAAACATATTCTGTACATTTATGACATATTATTCATGCAAAATTTATTATAAAACGTAAAATAAGCGTTAAATAAGGTCTTACAGAAAACAATTATTAACACAGTTCACGAACCTAATATTTATAAAAAGTTGTAAAATGACAAATTTTATTCAACATATTTTTTAAAATTTCTTGTTTATGATCAAAAAGCAATAAAGAGGTTAGGAAAGGTACTAATTATGGCGGAAAATTTAAATATCTGACGTATTTTCGGTGTATCGTCGGTAATTTATAGATAAAGCAGATTACGCTTTTATCAGCATTTTTCTAGACTAACCGGGGCCTGTCTTAGGAATTTCGCAAATTTACAATTTTTAAAATTGTAAGCGATTCTGAAAGCGCGATTCTTTGCCGAGCGAAATATTGCTTCCAGGAAGTAATTTATACATACTAACACATTCAAATTTGGGCAAGGGGTCCGAGGGGACGAAGAAAGCTGAACTCGGAGCTCGGCGGTAGCGTAGCAACAAAGTGCGCAATCGTGACGCAGTAGTCTACGCGTCGGTTCGTATCAGTTCGTTTTGAGTGTTCTGTTTATGCGTTATGTGTAATAATTTATAAATAACAACTAAATCAAATTTAACAGTAAAGTAGACGTTAAATTAAACTTATATTTAAAAAATATTTTTCACTCGTGACAAAAATCAAACAGAAATAGTACATACGATTAATAAAACGTAAGTAACAATTGCAAACTTTACAAAATTATGTATCAAAAAAAAAAAAAAAAAATAACTTCTTCAAATCATTAGAAGTTATTAAATTACAACTTCTAAAACAGGTAAAAGTTCGTTCTCTAATGTACAAAAATAATTTTTCCTTTCTATTTTCGTTATTTTCTTCCAATGCAAAACCAAACACTTTCAAAATAACTAGAATTCTGCTGAGCATGTATCTTCACACATAAGTGATGAATATAATGTTTTCATAGAAAAATATTAAGGGTGGCCCGTTTTAGGAAACTTTTCCCTATACCATAAAAATTTATCAGATGCAGGGTGGCCACTGAAATCTTCAGATAAGAATAACTATTAATTGTTACCCAGAATAAGTTCTTTTGTTTAAACAATTCTCTATACTCAATATAAACTTAATTTTGAGGTTAGTATCACATGCCCTTAAAAACGTTTTTATTTTAAAAACTGGAAAAATTCCCGGTTAACAAAAAAATTGTCATTCCATTCATTATCCGGTTCAGTGACTACCCTGAGATATTAAAAAAAAAAATGGAGTCACAAACATTTCCAAAAATTATCTTTACGCAGTTAATTGACAATCGTCAAAAATGGGATAAAAACCGGAATGCAGAACTAACTCAATAATAATTAACTAACACAATTTGTTTACGGAATATTAATTTGCATTTTATCTAAAAAAGATTCTCATAAATTCTCGGTAATATTCTCATTCTCAAAGTAATATATAACCGACTCAAAACTTCTACCGTTCTGCGATTCGCGTCTCGCTGGTGTCCCCTCTCGAGTCTCACTATGGCCACCAACCCCACTCTATCTCACCCTCTCCCATAGCAACTGACAAGGTTCCTCCCTGCCCCACACCACCCCCTGTGTGTCCCATCCCCACCCCTGTTCATCCTCCCTCACCCCCACTGAAAAACTCCATGATCGGCAATTGCTTCCGCGATCGGAGGATACGGGTTGTAACCACGCTTACGCGGGTAATTCAAAGTGGAAAACCGTACAAGGACGATTATCGCGGCGCGACGAATGCAAAAAAGCGATAGAGCCTCCATTCGCAGCAAAGGCGGATGAAGCCTAATGTCGGGGCTTTCACTCCACCAGGGGCGGTTTGGCGAAGGGACTAGGCGAGGGGCGCTCAGACGGGGAGAAAAATACAGTCAACTTGAAATATTGAGGCAAATGTAATGCACGGGGCAGAATTGCAAGTGGTCTAGGGGCGTCATTTTACTTTAATCTTTTGCTACCCCTATGGTGGGGAGTGTTTTTTGTTTCAGGGAGGAGCCTGATGACGGTCGGAAAGAAGGGTCTGGCTATTAATAGAACTTGTTGCGGGAACCGGAGAATTCGGTTAGCTAGATTTTAATAATTGTATGAGACTTTTCAATCTACAATAAAGTCTAACTATTGATTTGCCTTCCTGATTAGAAAATTAAACTACTTTTCTCATTTCACCCTTTTGGTTGAGTTTCTTGTACCTTGTAACGAGGCAATTAATTCTCCTTCATGTACATTTAAATATTTCATGATTTTTAGTACTTAAGCGGCTTTGCATAATCACAGATAGTGTTGCTTTAGATTAGTATTCGAGTACAAAACCACCAAGTGCTAAAGGTGTTGGCATCGCCCTGCCGCAGTAGTTACGGGCATTAGAGGTAAGGCGACAACCAGTCAGCCAGACTTGAAAGATCACTTGGAATATTCCTACCTTCTGAAGCAGCCTAAACTCTTATTACCACCTGAACCAAGAAAAGAAACTGTACGATTTCAAGGAGTAGAACGGCTTCACCGGTATAGTGATTCAGCCGGTAAAATCGAGATGCAACATTCGGAGACACTCGTTGTCCTAGAACTTGGAATAACTCCATCGATCTACCGAATTTTGACCTCGCCTCGAACGAGGTCAGAGGCATCGAGTTATAAGCATCCGCATAAGCATATGTGGATAATAAGACAGACCGCCACTCCATTCGGCATTAAGGTATTTTAAGCCTTTAATTCTCACAGGTGAAAACAAGATGTGACCACCGAGGCATTGAAGACATCGAAGATTCAGTCACCCGATATGTTTGTTGAAAGAAAAGGATAATAAAGATCACGTTCAGTTGCGTGTACGTCTTCCGTTATCGTCCGATCACGAAAACCGCCCTATCATGCGTACATCGTATTGTATTCGATGTGTTTCATAAACAAAATGAGAATGCTAGTATCCGTGCGTCACTTCCAGTGGCGTAACCACCATATTGGTTGCTAAAAAAAAACATATTTTTTAATATGATTCAAAAAAATTGTAATTATAAGATTCAAAAGAAATTATCCCGTATGAGGATATAAGTTTCCCTGTTCTTTCTTGGTACTACCATATACCCTCTACAGTTTAAGTTTAAAAAATCAACCCTACAGTCCTTGTTAATCACAATGCCTGATCATGCGACTTGACTTGCGGCACCCTTAAAAAAAATCTTTTCAGAAACTATAAAAATTGGCATCTTTTTTGGTAGTTTTTTTTTTCTTTCCCAGATTGTTGAAAGAAACTGGCAACCCTGTTGTGAACCAAGTACAGAGAATGCTTCGCGTCGCTATGTGGTATGATATAACCTCGTGTAGCAAGAGTTTCGTCGAGTGGCGAGTATGCTCGGATATCTGTCCCTCGTCGCACCTCCCCCCACTGGGGGAGTGCCAGGATGTGCTTGGAACGATGAACGCGTTCAGAGTCCACGTCGCGTATCAGTGAGTGTTGCCTTTGCGCCCCACGCCTGTGTGCCAGTTGCATTGCATGTGTATGTTGCTACAGGTATGGCTTTCCGTTAGCTGTGGTGGAAGCACCAGGTACAGAGTTAACGGAGGATTTCGCGTCAAAGCAGGGATGGTGGGACGCGGAGGGAATTGGCTGTCGTGGATGAGCGTGTCCCACATTTTAGAACCTTCGTGGTGAAGCGCTCATTCCCGATTCGTTTGTTATTCGTGGAAGACTGCGCTTGTGTACCAAGTTCGAGGATCTTCCTGACACTCCAAACCCCTCTCTCCGAGATTGAGCACAAGCTAAAGATTTCCCCACAAACAACTTCTCTGCAACCCAATATCATTTCTTCGAACATCTCAAATCTTGTCCAAACATTTCAGGGTTGGTTCAAGAGTATAAAAAAAAAAAATACTTTAAATGAGATCTCAATGAGGAAATGAATAAGTTATTTACGAATCATCTGAGTGTTACTTAACATTTTCCAGATTACACGTACAATGACGGAATCGGATGAAACGACGAAAATTGCCAGATCATCCCACTGCTACAGCTGTGCAATATCGATCATTCACCGCCCTCCGGCAGCAGACCCGTTTGGATAAGAACGAGTGCCGTTGTTCAGCAAAATCCCCTCGGTTCGATTGCTCGAAATCGTGATTCTCTCTCGCTCCCATTGGCGTACAATTCACACTCTAATGATTGTTTCTACGTCTGACATTAAACCCGGATTTACCCTACCTCTCTACTTTATAGGAAACCTTTAAGGAAATCTAGGAAAAGCCTCAAGGAAAACAAACTTTATCTTGTTCGTTAATAAATAATTACAGAGCACAATAATTATTTATCTCTCGACATAAAAAAGTAATCGCCTTCATCGCAAAGGTGATAAGCTCGAGAGATTTCAAAAACCAATCAAGATCCATCGTAGCTGATGAGTACCTGCTAATGATTACACCGGATTATACATATACAGTGTATCAGAATACAAATTCATCGTGTTTAAAGAAATTTTTCCCAAGATACTCAAGTCCTTAAATCAGCTTGCAATGTAAAAATCTCCGGGGATCGATAGTAATCTCAGAATGTATTTACAAAACATTAACTTGATTAAATCAGTTAAAGGATCCAACAATCAGTTCAAAGTTAGCAAGACGGAAAATTAAGTTACAAAAATATGACTATGAAATTGTTCGTAAACCAGGTAGGATAAGTGCTATAATGTAGATGCGCTTTCTCGAAATCCAGTGCCTGTAAAGTATTGCACGGATGCTTCGATTTTTCACAATGGCGCTTATCTAAATTTAGACTCACTGAAATGGAAAACGGGGAGAAATATACATAGGCTGGGCGTTGATTATCGAACCCTTCTTGAAATTCGTGCCTCCATAGACTGGAATTATCGAGCAGCGAAGCCGTTGGGTCTGGAGGATTTTTCACGTTTCTCGAAACTCGAAAGTTATCTCCACCACCCCTGCGGCAGAAGCTGAAGGGGGGGTCGAGATATTCGGCGCAGAAACTTGGTAGTCGAAGCATTATCTGTGCCTTCAGCATCGCTCTCTTTTGCGCTTCGCTCAACTCACCTATGCAGAACACATAAAAGCGCGTTCACGCACTCGCTCGCTCACTCACCAACGTGAAACGAGACGGTCGCCATCTTTCCTTTGGCTGGCTGCACCCCACCGCTACGCCCCCCGCACCCCTTCGCTCCTTCTTCTTGTACTCGCTATCTTTCTCTTTTCTGCCTCTCTCTTTCGTCCTCCCCTTTTCCACCCCCCCGCACCCTCGCGAATACCGAACCCTCCCCCCAAAGCCATTCGCCGCCCCTCGCACAACCACGATTGCGCTCGACCTCGAGCACTCACATTGGCGTCCACCACCCCGAAAGCTCCTCTTCTTCAATTTTTTTTTTATTCACTTCCACGACTTTCGTTTTCGCACAACGAAATTCGATTCACCCTACGCCCCAGACGTCCAATCGTCTCGACGAGCTTCGACCTCGTGTTTGACCCCGCCGAATGCGCCGCACTTTAAATAGGGATGAGGGCAGAAAATTATAGAACTATTGTTTGAGACTTGAGGACTAGCTCTGATATTTCTTGCAAATCATCAAAGAAATTGTTGCCTTACTTTCAAATAATCGTCAGCTTTCTTGCAGATAAGGACAGTATTGACAGAAAACCATTATGTGAATTTTGTTGCATCTCATTTTGAATAATTTAAAACAATTAAAATTTTTATTTTTTTTACAAGTGTTTTTTGCAACTTAATTTTAGAAGAATTTGGCGTTAAAAGGAAGATCACCTTTTTACTGTGTAATCAACTATATAAAGTTGGATCAGAAATTTCTACCAGTGCAATATCGCGATTGCACCTCCTGTGATTTGAATGCTAATAATCTAACATTGCGCAATGCCGAAATGTCATCCTCTGCAAGAAGCCTAAACGACTTTTATGCAACATTTTACGCAACTTTTATTGACAATTTTACCCTTTTTCAGCTGTCGAAAGTTGGATGTAAGAAATTCAAATGCTGAATATCAAAATCAGAGATGGGATATATATTTGCCCTTTAAATCTGTAAATCGCTCTTTCGGGTTACAAATTAGGATTTCTAAATTGTGTGCTTCTCTTTACTAATGCTCATTCGAGTTTACTGCCTAATTGGAAACTAATTTCACGCTCGAGGCCACCCCAATGTCTAACAACGCGTTTCGAACGAAAATCTCAATTTCCTGCCTATCCAAGTTGCCTTCGAACTTTCAAATATTTCCACGATTTCTCACTATCAAATCCTGGGCTTTGTACGTCATAGCTGAACGAAGCTGACGCTGAGTTAACTGGGACGCCGAAGCCCAACACCTCATTTACGATACTGTTCGCCTACGACTCTATAGATATAAGCATTGTGCAGGTAAATTTAGTTTACCTTTGAATATTCTTCTTTTTAAACTATAAAATTGTATATTTTTTTTAAAATTATAATTCACTGGAACCCCGGTTTACCAGGGGTTTCGGGGATTTCCTGAGTGGCCTTCGGGTAAACCGGGGTCCTCTCAAACGTAAACAAGTCAAGGCCGTATGAAGTAATTCTGTTTCATTTTTGTCACGAGTGAAAAATATTTCTGAAATATAAGTCTAATGTAACCTTTACTTTACTGTTAAGTTTTATTTAGTTTTTATTTATTAATTATTATATATAACGCGTAACTAAAACAATGAAAACGAATGACGAAATCATACGCTTAGGGCACTGCTCGCTTTGTGGTTACGGCACTTGCGAAACTCCGCTGAGCTCCGAGCTCAGCTTTCTCGTCCCCTTGAACCTCTCACCAGCGGCGAGAATTTCTGGAACTGCTATATACCGGTGGTAAATAAACCGGGACTCGAGTGTACTAAGTTATTGATTAAACCAGTCAGAAATGGGTAATAAAAATTCAGACCTGAATCTTGCGCAACTTGCAATCTTATAGTATACGATAAATATTAATTATATGTGTCAACAGGTGCTTACCGGGATTTTATTAGCTGGAGAAAAAAACAAACAAAAAATAGTGCCTGACCCGAGTGACTGAAAGACTCTCACGATGAAAAGTATCGCTTTCATCTGGTCATAACTTGAATATATATGAGTATCGAGGAGGCGATTATAGTGAGATAATACACAGCACGCTAGAAATATAATAAATTATCCAGAGGGCAGTGACAGTGTGTAAAACACTCGTCACTGTCGTTAGTGAAACATAAACACACTTCCAAACTCCTTGAAAATATTAATTGTCGTTTTAGAGTCCTTTTTAGAATGCACCAGTTTCATTTCATCCCAAGTGAACATTTGCTTGAAATTCTGAAAGATCATATGAACGAATTTTTTTTTTATTTTATTTTAAACTCATTTTTATTGAGAAATATTGGTTTATTAATAAAGAAACTAATGAAATGATGAAGAAGCGCATAATATTTATTTTTACTTGTAGTTAGAACAATACTGCCGTCCAAAGTAGAAAGATACGTAAGTGACATTGTGGTTTAGGGTTATTCTCTTAAATTTAGCAATGGAAAAGTCGACCTAAGCGACCATGCCACTTACGTATCTTTTTACTTTGGACGGCAGAATATTTCAAGGTCAATTTGAGTTAAGAAAAAAATTTTCGTGCTCATTCAAAACTTCAGGTAGATAAGTGATAATTCAATTTTTGTGTTCATTCAAAACTTCAGATAGACATAAGTACAGGTACATAAGTGAACCCTATCACAATATTACATTAAATATATATTTTGGTGTTTTTTACCCTAAATATTGCCAATTAAATTTCAGTTACACTAAAATTCAGTCACAGTTTTCCAAGGAGTTTTCTAACACTGAAAGTCGTATTTGTCTGACCTTAAGGGCAATTACCAGAGAACGACGTAACAAATTCTTTAAAGCGAATTTACTCATAGACTAATAATTGGAGTGGATTTTCCACATCAGACAGCTATAAAGGAAATAACAACGAACGACTATCTGGTTTATAAAATTCATCCATTCGAATTATTAGTTTATAAGTTCGCTTTAAAGAATTTGTGACGTCGCACTCTGATACCTGTCCCTAAAGAGGTCAAAACCCCGATCTTGCATTTAAAGTTACTTCAAATGTATGACATTATAGATGAAATATTTATATCCATTCATAAAATTAGCGATAATATACACATATTTGATTATTTTGAGGTTATAAGCGGTATTGAATTCTGAATAGGGATGTTTGTTATTTGCATGTTCCTTTCATGTAGTTTGATGGAGGTGGGAAAAAAGACAAAAGAAATAAAAAAAGATAAGGAAGGGGATTTGGTTGGTTGCCTTCTCATTTTTCTTTCCTCTTTTTTATTTTTGTGGGTTCTTTTGGTTGAACTTCTTTTTTTAGATTTATAAAGGAACATTTTATTGTATTTGTCCAAATTTGGTCGGTGGATTATTGGGTTTTTTTAAAAAAGAATTTTACATATTAACTTGATTATTGGACGTTCAATAGGATTTTCAATTTGGTTTTTATCTAATTTAAGTTTTTTAAATTTTAATAAATTTGAAATCAGAATTATACTTGTATACTACAAAAAGCCTGTGTGCGTGCACGCTTTATGCATTCAGGTGTACGTGCTTTTTCCTTGTAAACTGGAGCTCACAACTCGACGAGTAACCTCGAACCGTACAATTTCTAGGTCCAGGCTTGAAAAACAACCCGCACGGTACGTAGTTTTTTTATCGCCCGTTTCTACTATAAACGAATTGAATGGGTTCAAAAAAGGTGAAAAGAGAAGAGGAATAGATAGAGAACAATCGAAAGCAGGTGAAGTAATAATAATAATAGGTTTCGAGATCTCTTGATCTAAAATCTAAATAATGAAACTCAACTTTCTATGACTGCACTTTTCTTACAGTCATGCAAGGTCGATTGGTAATAAATTACTAGTCATTTTTGAAGCTGATAAATTTGGTTTTAGACAAAGGTCTGCCAGATTGATATTAACTAGAAAATTACTTAAGTAATTAAGTAAACTACTTAAGTAAGTAGCACATTAACAAAAGCTTACGACACTTATTAGTAACATGTAATTAAACATATTACATGGGACATTAAAATGGGACATTTTAGGAACAAGTAACTATACAGCAATTACCAAGCGGTAATGATACATGTTAGAGGAACATATTAGGTATGCCTGATTTGAAATTTCCAAAAATCTACTCGAGCGGTTTATTATTATCTGGGAGCAATAAGGCATAAAGGAAAAGAAATTTGGAAAGTGTGTCACAGAAGTCATACTCAAGTTGAAAACAAATTTTGGATGACTTGTGGAATAAGGTAGAAAATTCACTATAAAAGAAAGACTTGTTTATCAGTAAGTCTAACATAAGATTAATTAGACAAGGATATACTTGTGTCATTGACTGAGTTTAAACATTTAAAAAACTTTCTTTTTATTGTGTGGAGGTTTGTTCGAGTTCGATTCGATACAATTACGACGCAGTTGTCATACCCAACTGAGTCACACTATATTTCACCGATTAGGCGTGACCGACGACACCACTCTGCGCACACCGCGCAGATCAGTTTTCTATACGCAATTCATAGTCTGATTATTTCTAAATGTAGGTGGCTACCGTAATAATAAAAACTACATTACAAGAGCAAAGATAATCGGCAAATTTGAAACAAAATCAAATCAAAATCAAACACTTTTTCATGAATGATTTATACCTCGCTGTTAAAAAAAAAACCGAAGCTTTAGGTCTTTCTACAGATTTATCCATCCTTAGAGTTTATTAACACGAGACGTGATAATGTTACTTTCCAGCCTAAACCTAAACCATAAAAACTAACGGGAATTACCATTACACTAACCAACGATAGTTATATTATGGTGTCTCTACAAATTTTTGTAGTTGCTACATTACAGAAATTACAATAATTTAATTTAATATTAATTATGGACTCTGAAGAACTTAATAAAATATAACAAATATTTTAATAAATAACTATAATAAAATTTGAAAAATTCTGGAAACGAATCATTTAGGAAAAAAGGGTCTTTGAAATTATTTAGAAACACTGGTCTTTTTTCCGCTGAATGTCGACTTGAACATAAAATATTACAAGAATACAAAAACAGTTAAGCTTTTACGCAACGCACGTGTCTATTGGGTTGAAATTCTTTAACCCTTGGAACGATTTATCTTGTCAGTGTACTGTCGAGGCGGAAACGTTGGCTTCGCTTCATTCACAAGACGTGCAAGCTACGTCATGTTTATGAAATTGAGAAATCCCATTTTTTTTATGGATATAAAAAGGCATGTTGACGAAAATCTGTCATAGAATGACACTCGTAGTAATAACGGATACATCCTGCGACACAAAACCGCCATATTAATCCGTAAGCGTAATAAAAGAAATATGGGAAGGGAGAGGGGAGTGAGACGGGTTGTTGCACAGTCATCACCGTTACAACGTTTACACATTAATACACTGATGCTCACTTTGTGAGTGACACACAAACAATTACAGTGGCTTCGTTTTTAACGATACAGTTTCCTGTTTATAGTTATCTCATTTCACAAAGGACAGAAACAGAAATATTTTCACATCATTTTCAAGTATTCAGGTAATTTACTTAGTAATTGTAATTTTCAAAAATTGAGAAGAATTATTTGAGAAACGTAGAAATATGAAGTGATTAAGGACAAATTGTTTTTCCTGAAATATTCCAAGGGATAAAAATCAGTTGAATGAAAGAAACTACAGGAGTGTAACGAGTCTTAGAGTCGATTGATTTCTATCGAGATTAAAAGCCTACTCAGGTCAGAGGCAATTATTACACGTTTAAGAATGATTCATACTGTGAATGCAAGAGAGCTGCAATTATTAACGGTATGAAAAACTTTCGATGTGCAGTGAGAAGTTTCATTTATACCGACCCGCATGCTCCATATTTTTTAGCATTATATGATGAATTGATTATCAAGGAATGAAAATAGCCCCTATCTCAGCTAAAACATTTGTCTCATTCATTCAATGAGATAAATACAACTCAAATAAATAAATTATTTATGGACTCTAAAGTAAAATAATATACTCCTCCGAATTAAAGACCCAAAATTAAACTGACAATGAGATTGGAATCGGATCAGATAGAGCTTTGTAAATCATATCCCTTGCTTTTCGGAGCAGGTGCACTGTGGGTTGAAAACTCTATCCTTTCGCGTGTAAACTACAGACGCAATACTTCCCAGTATAATAGGAATACTAATTCACCACCGAGAGTTCACACGGAAACACCGTTTTCGCTTCAGAAAACACCCCATTTTCAGGCATCGCGTCACCTAACAACCGACAATTTTTCTGACGACACTTTTCCCTTGTGCTGATTGCGAAAGGCGAGATAATAAAATAAACTTCTCACAAGCTCACATCAATTTTGGAGCCTCCAGTGGTAGCAGAAGATGGCCCCACCTCGGTATCACGAATACGAGGTATATTTTCGTATCCATAGATTGTAGTAGCGCGGTCTCTCTTTTCCTCCCTCTCTTTCTCTTCATCCGTCGCGCCAAAATAATGGACGCTTCAACCCCTCGCGGTACCACGATAAAATCGTCACGCTATTTTAATCGTCGGAGCCCGCAGGAAGCCGCATGTAAATTCACCTCGGAACACGTGGGACGAACTAGTCGCTCTTTGGCTCTTGTTACCCAGCAAGACGGAGACTCGAGCCAACATTTTCGAAACCGTCTAACAGTCTAATCGACTCTGTGATTATATAGTTATGCAGGAGTGTAAACACTCGTGCGAAACACGTGGCTCGAATCTCTCGATTGATGGCGTCCAGAAAATTCTTCCGGTCGACCTCCTGAGAGGAGCTGATGATTTCTTTACCGGGAGAGAAGAGAGAGAAGCAGTACTCCTTAAGCCATGGCTTAACGGGGTTAACCCCCCTCCCCTACACGCCCTGCTCAAGATATCCCGTTTTCGAAAGTTTACAGGCCGGAATTCTACCAGAATCAAATACCTCGTCTTCGATGACGAAGCTAATCAATGAAATGTTTCGCAAGTTTTTTCAAAATTTTCAAATTACTTCACCTGATGATTCCAGAATCAACTCGACCCTTTTGCTTATGCTTGTCGACAGAGTTCTAGAATTCAGAAATAATTTTTTTTTTAAAATATAAATGATTGATTTCATCGTTATTCATAATAATAAAGTGGCTTTTTAATCCTGCGTTAAATAATCATCGTTTTGGGGTCAGAAAATGACAGTTATTTTGTCATCAGACGTTCCCACCCACTTCAGTGATTTATTCTAAAAATATTTTCTACTTGTATATTAGATTGACTTCGTTTGACATGTCTTTTGAATTTTTGTTTATAAAAAAGGTTATCTGCTATTTATTCGACTTTATAGCAGATTGATTCATGGTGTCTAGTCTAGCAATCAGGAAATTTGAAATTCCCGGGGTTTTCCCGGTGAAACCAAATTCCCGGGGTTTTCCCAGCCCGCTGACACCCTGTGAACTGATAAAGATGGTAAAAAAGGAAATGTGCCAAATAGGAATAAACAAGCAATCTAAGCTATAAAATAAAACAATAACTAGCTTGAAAACTTTTGCACTTGTATAAAAAATTATTGCTGAAATTGAAAGAATCGTTGAATGCGTGGGTGATTTATGCTGGAAACGTGTCGGTGCATGAGTAACATTCCTCTTGTATCCTCAGAGTCGAAAGTTACGACACAAGCGTAACGCAATTACGACATTACAGGATGTTTTTTGTACGAGGTATACTTGTTTAACAAAGCGAGATAAAATTGTAACAACTAAAAACTTGACACTTCAATTAATACATATGGGTACTTAAATGCCATTTATCTAAAAATAACTGTGCTTAAAACAAAATAAAAATTGATAAATTATTCCAGATCCGTGATCTGTTAGTTTGTTTTCATTAAATAACAAATCAAAACAAAAAATTGCACATAGAGAATTCGTCTTTTGCCAGACATTTTACACCAGAATCGAGGGTGTTTACTTGAGTTGAAGCGGATCGGGTAAAAGAAGGCTCATAATTTCTGCATCCTGCGCACTTGCAAGTGGAGATAGCGTGAGAAAGAAAGCTGATGATGACTAGAAAACCGATAAACATGTGCTCGGGGAATCATTGCTCCGAAAGTAGGAAGAGGAGCGGCATGGAACTCGACTCACCTGTTACTGTGCCCAACACTTGTTGTCCGATGGAAATGAAAGAGGCATTTTTACAATGACAACAATGACGCTCGCGACGATGCAAACCAATGGAAACGACTGAGGAACGTGGTGAATGGACGTAGGTCGGGGGAGGATGGTCGGAGGACGGACGGACGAACAAGCTGAGCAAAGCGCTCAACTCTCGACTTGCTCGGCACCCCAAGGCGTATCGGCGCCTACGGCCAGCGCCATACCGACAGAGAAAAAAGATACCAGTGTCAGGGAAGGAGAGAGACACCGAAAGATTTACGCAACCCTCTCGCAGCTAAAATCCACGTAGAAGCACACGCTGATCTCACCAATGATAAGGAAAAACTGTGTCGCCTCAGGTTTCTTTTTCAGATTCAAGATAACGTTGATTCACATTTTTTTCGATGCTAGATTATTCTGTGTTTCAACTCTCGTGACTAACCTTTTCGCCGAGAAGAAATAACGTTCTGTTTCTTCCCCACCCGAGAATAACCCTTCCACTACACGAACACACCCACACTTGGTGCTGTATAGACACTCGCGAACACCAGGAGCACGGAACACAGGAAAATGCGAACCAAAGTGGATAAAATAAGGCGCATACACTGACACGAGCAAGTTTCTCGCTCCTTTTCCACTCCTCATTTCCCCCGCTGGAAAATATCGATTTGTAAAGCAGGGTAGGTAGGCCGATGGCAACGACCCTGCTTGGATGGCTGACACGACTACGAATTTTCGTTTCGTGGCGTTATCGACACCACCCGATTTTTCCCGATGACACCCGAAAAGCACTCATCTCTACACTGATTAGCACAACTTGAGCGTCCTCGAGCACTTCACTTACCTTGGCATTCTCGAGATGCGTCGTGTTCCGACGATGGGGGCGAACTTTTCCACCGGAGACGTGCGACTCCTAGGACGCCATGTCAGCACTCAGCTCTGGTGGTCACTGCGCCACCACACGGCCGTCACGGAATTTCGCCTACGCCCGACGAGACTAGCGAACCAAGTCGCTCTTTCGTTCACGGACCCGTTCACCACTTGGCTGCAGAGAGACAACCGCCCGTTTGCGCGCCCTCGTTCACCAAACCACCGCTCAGCTCCACACAACCTCCCGTGATCCTACCACCACCATCAACTCGCCAACGTTGCTCACTCCATTCGTCCTTTTCTCTCGCCCGTACCTCCTCTCACTCACTCCCCCGCCCTCGCGTCAACCCTCTTCCCCTCCCTTCCACCCTTGACAATCCTGTACCGAGAGAGATCCAGTGGCGTGGGCAGTCGCAACTACCTCGACGCCCCACAAGGGTAGAAAGCTTCCATTGTTTTGTCCAAAACCTTTTCCTCTGTCAGCTCCTGGGGGTTGAAATTGAGGTAGTCTCGGGAATTTGAATCCTTGAGGGATGGACCACGGCATTCAGAAGCGGGATGAATCAGTAAAATTTTCTGGGAAGTCTATCCATTAATCAATTAGAGAATTAGACCCTCCGTAAAGGTTTAGACCCTTAGCCGACCTTAGGCAAGTCTAAGAATTTCTAAGCCCCAGGTCCAAGGGGTCTTTCAAATAAATTTCCCAGTCAGCATATAAATACTCCCCCAAAATGTACGTACCATAATTTTCATGTGACCGAAATTTATTCATGATACCAATTATTACAGGGTGACTGCAAATTTCCGCAAATAGAAAAATAATTAGTTATTTTAACCAGATTTCCGGTTAGGCTTTACTTAACACTCGACTTAACATTCTTTTCCGCTTGTTTTAACAACACTGTTAAAATTTTCGGTATTAATTTTAATACAAACCTGTCAATTCCAGATTCAGTTCTTTAAAAATGAATGGGTTTGCAAAATTTAAATCGGTCACGGTTTTTAGTCTGCCATGTCCATTTCGTGCAAAGACATATTGAATGAATTTCCTTCTTTTTGAATCGGTTAACCTCTTTTGAGGTTAGGTTACCACATTTCACATGAAATTTTTAATTTTTGAATTATTGAGTGATTAAAAAAATTATATGTAAGGTTATTAGATTCCTTTGGTTATTTCAGTTCTAGAGAATACGTACGTATATTAAAAGTAATACACCTCTTCAATTCACATGTACACATGTATATTAAATTAAATACACGTACATAAATGGCTTGTACGCCTCATTGTTGGTAAATCAGGCACAAGTTTGTAATTCATTTCAATTTTTTAATTATTGTTTAAATAAACAAGTGGTGTAAAATTAATTTGGTAATTTGTTAAGGTATTAGGGTCGTTCATACTCTCTGCAAAAAGTTAATCCTACCCTCCGCGAGCAGCGAGCATCTATACGGATACACGCATACCAATGCATTAAGCGATGAAACGATCGAACCCCGCTGTCTTTTTTAGCTTTCCATGGCTCTCCTTTAAAAACTTAGGGAGGTCGAAAATTCTGAAATGTTTTTTTAATCTTCATGAGTCGGCCTTTTAACATATGCACTCATCGCGCGAAATAAGGCCAGCCGTAATATAGCCGGCTTCACGGTTATTCACGCTTGACTGGTTTGTGACTGACTCCCCCACCCCTAAGCGTCCCTTAACGGCCTACACTGAAACTCATCGCTCGGGCAGTCAAGGTCGCCAGAAGTTGTTTACATCGCGATTCTGCGCATTTACTTTTGTACGTTCAGAGACGATATATCTGCCGTCCAAAGTAAAAAGATAGGTAAGTGACATTGTCGCTTAGGTCAAATTTTCCATTGCTAGGTTTAAGAGAATAACCCTAAACCACAAAGTCACTTACCTATCTTTTTACTTTGGATGGCAGATATGCGGTCCTGAGTGTTCACATAAGAGTGCTCGCTCGTCGTTTTAAATCCGGTTCAAACTGGATTTTAATAGTACCCAGTATAGTGCCGTTTACCTCCGAGGCCAGCCTTATTACGCGCGATGAGTGTATTAGTTTTTTTTTTTTTTAATGGTAAGAACAATTTAGGAGCTGGAGTGAAATATGTCACTCTTGTATGTTAGGGATATGTCTTACGTGTAAAAGCGTCCAACTTTGATAGCAATTATCTCAGCTCAGGGGAGGTCAGTTTTTTTCTAATTGCACAAATGCTTAGACAACACTTCAATGAACTTATATTTCAAGTTTCAGCAAATCTGTCAGAAAAGTGTGTTTGTGTCCATAATACCTTAATTGTTCAGAAAGTGTGACGTACAGGGGGATACTTCGTCCAAAAATCACCGTAAATGTCAAAATTTAATGGCAGATATGTCTGCTGTTAAGTTAGGTGTTAGGTCATGCAAATTCATTAATTGAGAAAATATTTTTATCCAAAACTCATTCCTAGTAATATAAAAAGGTAGAAAATACTTCCCGACAATATTAAAAACATAACTTTATGGTGATAACTGATTGCAAATTATAATGAAACGAAATCGAACGATTTTCCAAGGTCGCTGCTGTTTGAATTCTAACATACATGTGTATTAAATAAGTTGCATACACTTTTATATTAAAATTGATATAGCGAAAGTTGCCTAAGACCATCCCCCTTCCATATTTTCCGAAAATTTTCGATTTTAAGGAACTTCAGAAGCAAAAGCGATTACTGAAATCATAGTTTCATGCTTGCTTTACAAAGTTCACATGCTTAAAAGTTCAAAAAATGTTTAAAAGGCAAAAAGTTCAAAAAATGTTTAAAAGGCAATAAGTTACGATGATGAAAAAAATATGTATTTTTCCCGTCTTAGGGAACCCGGTATTCAAAGACGAGCCGCTTTTAAAAATCAAAAAAGCTATGTAATTAAACGCTAGATATTGATACATTTTATTCGTAGCGTACAAGTATTAACAAAGGTCACGGACTTAATATTTATAAAAAGTTGTAAAATGACAAACGTTATTCATCTTAGGTCAATAATTTACTGATATAAAGTGAATAAACAACATTTTTAAAAATTTCTTGTTCCTGATCAAAAAGCAATAAAGAGGTTAGGAAAGGTACTAATCACGGCGGAAAATTTAAATACACTCGCCTCTGAATCGAGAACCGGGCTCGGGGGTAGATGGTTCTCGATTCAAAGCTTTCGAGCGAGCAGTCTTATGTCAGCATTCAGGACCGCGTATATAGTCTCTGAACGTACAAAAGTAAATGCGCAGAGAGTCGT
>JBAGKK010000169.1:105638-156263 GCA_037177015.1 Euceroptres primus
TGAGTTATTTCATGGACCTTGACACCGAAAACTTTTCACTTATCCAATAAGAGGTCGAAACTAAGGAAAAATGTTAATTATCATTTTTTCGCGGTTTTTTTAGTACAAATTGTTTCTAATACATAAAATATTACTTTCTTCTGATAATTACTTGTTTTAATAAATTTTTTAAACAACTTATTATTGTTTCTAGCAATTTTTTCTCAGCATAAAATTAGAAAGTTGCAGTTTTTTCCGAATTTTTCAACTTTTCAGTTAGAGCGAGGCAATTATCAATTAAAGTTAAGAGAAATAACTGTTTAAACAATTTATTATTATTCATAACAAAATTATTATTATTCATTCTCTTAAAATAATTCTAAAAAGTTGCGGGTTTTTAAAAAATTTTCCACCTTTTGTCCACTTTTCACTTAATGTGGTAATAATTATCTAAAGTTATTATTTAAACGATTTATTATTATTTTTAATAATATTCTCTTTAAATAATACTAGAAAGATGCGGTTTTTTTCTGAAATATTTATCATTTTGTTCACTTTTCGCTTAGAGTGAGTTAATAATTAATGCAATTTAACAAACATAATTGTTTAAAGAAATTATTATTATTTATAACTATCTTCTCCTATAGTAATTCGAGAAAGTTGTGGGTTTTTCTGAAATATTCAACTTTTAGTCCACTTTTCACTTAGTAAGGTAATAATTAATGCAAGTTAATTATTACAATCAAATAATTAATTGATTACAACAATACTATAATGAACTAATTATTTGATTCAGGCCTTTTTAATCTCCATATATGTATATTATCTTCAATGACAACATGTTTTCTCCAGGGAAAGAGGGAGGGGATAATAGTAAAATGTGTGCAATTCCACATTTTTCTTTTACGCTTTACAATAAACTTCGTGTTGTAATTAAAGACAACATTTTTACAAGTCATTTATAGACCCACTCCTCTCACTAACTCCAAATTATTCCATCCTTTATTTTTATCACTACTGTAAAACATATTATTTGTTAAACATTAGCGAAAGAGTAAAAAATAAAATCCTATTAAAAAAAATGATTCTTGCTGATGTTCATTTATTATTTGTTCATAAATAAAAAGTCAAAGCAAAACTGAAGATTTCAGAAAAAAACGCAACTTTTTAGCATTACTCCAAGAGAAGTTAGTTATAAACAATAATCAATTGTTTAAATAATTATGTTTGTTAACTTGCATTAATTATTACCTTACCAAGTGAAAAGTGGACAAAAAATTAAAAATTTCAGAAAAAATCGCAACTATTTAGCATTACTATGGGAGAAGATAGTATAATAATAATCTGTTTTACAATTATTTTTGTTGAATTGCATTAATTATTAACTCACTCTAAGCGAAAAGTGGACAAAAAGTTGATTTTTTTTAGAAAAACCCGCAACTTTCTAGCATTATTCAAAGAGAATATTATTAAAAATAATAATAAATTGTTTTAACAATTATGTTTTGTTAACTTGCATTAATTGTTTGTTAAACTGCATTAATTATTAACTCACTTTAAACGAAAAGTGGACAGAAATTTGAATATTTCAGAATAAACTGTAATTTTCTAGAATTATTCAAAGGGAATATCATCAAAAACAGTAATAAATTGTATAAACAATTATGTTTGTTAACTTGAAATGATTATTTCCTCACTCTAATTAAAAAGCGGACAAAGAGTGGAAATTTTTAGAAAAAACCGCAACTTTCTAGCATTATTCTAAGAAAATATTGTTTTTATTAATAATAAATTGTTTAAACAATTATGTTTTGTTAACTTTCGTAAATTGTTTGTTAAACTGCATTAATTATTACCTCATTCTAGGCGAAAAGTGAACAAGAAGTTGAATATTTCAGAAAAAATCGCAACTTTCTAGCATTATTCAAAGAGAATATTATTAAAAAGAAAAAGAAATTGTTTAAACAATTTGTTGTTCACTTGAATTAATTATAACCTCACTTTAATTGAAGAGTGGATAAAAGGTGGAAACTTTGTGAAAAAACCGCAACTTTCTAGCATTATTCAAAGAGAATACTATTAAAAATAGTCAGAAATTGTTTAAACAATTATGTTTGTTAACTTGAAATTTTTATTAACTCACTTTAATTTGAAAGTGGTCAAAAGGTAAAAAATTGTAGAAAAAACCGCAACTTTCTAGCGTTCAATGAATGGCAAAAACACATGAAACTATCAATAAAAACAATTTAAGTTTTTTTATCTTGATATTGAACAGACTTGCCTTTTTGAAAAAAAACTTCAAGATTGAATTGGTAATATAATGTGTAATTCGTTTATTCATGAATAAATTGTATAATTGGTATGCATACCAGTAATCATTAAAAACTTGTAAAAAACCTAATTATGATACTCAGAAATCTAGTGTAAGCAAACTTTGAAATTTATATTATTCTGATTTCTATCTTGAAAATATATTTTTGTAATTTTATGCCCTGATAAGAGTGTATTAAAGATGCCTAAATATTGAATAGTATATGATAAAGACTTCAATTTTGATAATCAATCCACAACACTTCTATTTTGATAATCAATCTCTGATACTGAATAGGTATTCTAATAATCTAGAATCTAGATGATATCCTGCCAGGCTGAGTTCAATACCATAATATTACTCAAGAGATCGGCATTCAATGCGGAAAATCATAACGGTAAACGCACATACAATGTATATGATGTTATTTCCACACCAGGTCAAAGGTGAGAGAAACGGCAGCCTCCGGTTGGGTGGAGATTCATCCAGATTGAGGTCTTTATCCATCGCTTACAAACTGTTAGATAAGACTGAAATACTGTTATAATCCTAGTTATAAACGTAAAATATTTCTGCTGAAATCTCTTTATTAACTTTTCAAACTATTGAATAAGAATTTTCATAAAAATATTTCACGAAAATATAAAACTTGTGTGAAAATTTTAATAAAAATATTTCACGAAAATATAAAACCACAATTATAATATTATCTTTCAGCAGAAAGCATACTGATTAAAAATCAACTGTCAAGCCGGTGGGAATGATTTGTTAATTCTGTTAGTCAATTTTAGGCAATTTGGTGAATTGCCAGAACTAAATAATTTCTTTCGGCAATTCACAATTATTTTTCTGGTTTCTTTCATATTTTCCACAGAAAATCTCTCTCCTCCCAATCTTCTCATGCAAACGGCCCCGCTTGCGGTTTTTAGGTACCCACCACAGAAAAACGTCGCAAAACTTTACACCGCAAGAACGCGATGCGTGACCATAGTAAATCCCACACGTTGAGGCCCTCTGCCAGAGTGAAGAAATGCCCCGAATTTTTGAGGTCTCCAGTCTACCTCAAAAATTTAGACGATAGTCTTTCCCATGAGAGATCAAACCGTGGGATTTCTTCCCCATCCCAAGAAATTAACTCATTGTGAGACCATTATTTTTCTTAAATATACGAAATCTCAAATCTCTACGCTTTTTAAAAATATTTTAATAACAGAAGTTTACTTTATTATACTATCATTGCACTATCTATCAATTTATAATAATACTATAAACTCTTATAGGTACTATTAACCCTTGAAAATGTATTCTAAGGATAGTAAATAATTCGAAATTATGAAAAATTTTGTGTGAAAATAAAAAAAAGATTTATAAAACATAATCTTGATAATAAAATAACATGTTTATTCAGAGTTTTCCTTCTGTTTACAATTATTCCAGTGTTTCAGTTGTCAAGATTCCTGCATTAGGATACACCAATATCATTATAAACACACAGTTAAGATTTTTGCGTCAAAAATTTGCAAAGTTAAGTGCAACATGCTTATTGTCCATTATCCACCAGTTTTAAATCATGTAATAATATAATTTTTTCAATTATTATCTAGAATTTTCAATGTTATTTTGAAAATATGGATACGCTGTCTGTTTGAAAAATTAATTATTAATTTGTTGTTCTACAAAGCTGGAATTATAAATCGTTTTCTATTCAGTCCAAATGAGAAAACTATTAACTTTAAATTTACATTATTTAAAAAATTTCATTACTAGAGTAAGAACACCAATTGTTGGCACCTCTCTTTAATTTATTAGATAATTCGATTGTTAAGCTTGTTTCATTTTAGTTTAATTCTATTTTTACGTATAAACCATATATCAGTTGTCTAGTGCAATCAGATATTGATCAAAAATTAAATAAATTCACTTCGGTTTTTGGCATGCCAACAATTAGACTAAGGTGCTAAGAATTGATGCTATTACCCTATTTTCTCTGTCTGTAACAAAAAAAAATATATTTTCATTGTTTTTCCATAATTTTATATACCAATATTTACAAGTATTTTATAAATAATTACCCTGTATATGTAAGCAATATACATATAAATTTATTGGACATAAATCTTGTATATTGAGATATGTTATAGATATAGACAAAGCTCGAAATATTTTCTTTTAGATTCTTTTTCTTCTTCAATCTTATACATTATCACACATGACTAAGTAACAACCATAGAAGCACTTCTAATTTTTTCATCAGGCTCAAAATGATATGTCGATTAACTGCCATATATTTAATGTTTCACACTCGATACAAAAATTCGAGGGTCTTTCAAAAATTCGAGGGTTTTTCAAGGCACAATATTCTCCTCTTCCAAGATTTTTTTACTTTTGTTTTACAAGCCTTTTAAAATAAATTATAGTAACTCAATGCAGGATGAAAGAAAATAATGAAATCAATTTCGTTCAAAAAATTATATTTTTTTCTATTCTTGCGTGATTCGTAAACACAACATAATTTATAAATTAACATACACAATCTGGTCGATAAAAATAATAATAATTATTAATAATTTATACAGGGGATCATCGACAATGTTCGATTCCTTCGCTATTCATTTTTTAAAAATATTACAACAAAAAAATCGCGCATACAGTGTCGACCAAGGATCTATTTTTTTTCTTTAAATTAACGATCTCACTTAGTTCTTCGAAAAAGAAAAGATGAAAATAGGATACATGCAATCAAAAGAGGTAGTCAAAGAACGGGAAAAAAATGAAAAATATATTTTACGTAAAATACAAGGCAAGGCTTTGCAAAGAAAGTACAATAAATGCGCGCAAAGCCTCGATTATTGTGTCGCAAGAGAAACGATCATAATAGTTGTTAACTTTTATCGCGGACGAGAATTAATCATCGAAGATATGGGGATGATGACTGAAGTTAACAAAACTGAGAAAGTGGGAGACTCATGAATGGGATAACAAAATAAATAATAGAAGCGTTAAACTTGATTAATTACTTAACAACGTAACTAGGAAATAATAATAGTAATAATTAATTATAATAATAGAAATAGTAATCATTATATTATTATGTCGCACTGATGGCTAAGTATTAATAATTACAAGAACGGATTTTCTGGCACGATAACCGCTAAATAAGTCCGCGTTCACATCTTAAATATGATCTTTTTTTCTAGTGTGAAATCGATTTGTGAGATCGATATACATCGGAGATTCGCTCAGTTTAAGGCTGGTTCGCACTTCTCGAATACGGAAGAGCTCGAGGGCGTCGAGGTTTGGTTGGAAACCTGCAGTATCTGTTATCAACAATATCATCTCTAACAATAACGATTTATCTGTAATCTTCCATTGAAAGGGATATAAGAACAATTTATCCTCATCAGCGACGATCAACCTCGAGCCTCGCGGTCGCGATTAAGGATGAAGAAACCCTTTTCTTTGTTTTCTATTTCTTGTCTATTCAAATAAATCTAGAAATCTTCAAGAAGTCTTACGAGCAGGAAATACTCAAAAAACAGGGCAAGCGAATTGACAAGCAAAGAAACGAAAATTGAGAAAAGATGCTTCTTTTTCCTGGGGATGTTTTCTTTCTTCGCCTTCTTAACGTCTATCACTCGGTTTGCCCTAAGCGCTTAACATCATTACCATAGAAAAAATCTCGACGTACAAAAATACAGATATTCGACTCTGGACACAATGACATTAACCTTACATATCATGGATTCAATCTCAACAAAGACTATAGTTTCTATAATAAAAAATCATTTTCTTTTGATGTGGTTACTCCTTTTCTGGTTTACCATCTACTCAGGTTAACATCAATCACTGTCTTGAGTATACATACAATCATAATGTACAGTGTATAAAAGAGGGTGATCCAAAAATGGATGCTAATAAAGTAGAGAAAATTCTGTGGTCTGAATAGTTGCTGTTAAGAAAATCTAACCAGAATAAATCTATGTAATTGACTGATAAAGTTATGTTAACCAATAAACTAATAATTTGCTCATTTTTTGTACATAACATAAAGTTATGTAAACCAATAAATTGTAAATTTGCTCATTTGTGTAATTTGATGGATTAGTATGTTGCATTACAAGGGATGAAAAAAAAATCATTATTTTCTTAAGAAGAACAATTCAAGCCACAAAGACCAGAAAAATATATTCCATTTTTGTATCACCCTGACAATTACAGAGATCAAGGATGATGTAGGAGCAGATTCCGTTTTTTTTTTTTTTTTTTCGGCGGACGGACTGTCGCACAGTGGTCCAGAATTGGATTTTTGCTGAAAAATCAGTCTACAGGTCACAATTTTTATCCGATTTAAACGTTCTTGTTTTAAAATTAAAGCCGAATAAATTCCCCAGTGATACCTTGTGACCGATTTTTGATCTTTCGTTTTTGGAAAATTCTATGCGAACAAAAGAAAAAAAATGTTGTACTCAGAAAAATAATTATTTTAACCCGGAAAAAATTATTTGTGTGAACTGAATATCAAGTAAAATCGATGCATTTTCAATTAAAGCTCGTAAATAATCGATTTGATGAATAACTTAATTGTCATAAACAAATTTTATAAACAATGACTCTAGTGTGCTTTTTTAGCATGGGAAAAATTTTTCTTTGCTATAATTGCTGAAATTTATTACAAAAGTGTCATCTAGTAACAAACATTGACAAAAGTTAAGAACTGAAATAAATAAACAAAAGTTAAGAACTGAAATAAATAAATAAATGAATTGTTATTGGTATAAACAAATTTTAAAAACATATACTCGAATTTGTCATTTTTAAGTAGAAAAAAAATATTTTCTCGGTCAAAATTACTGAGATTTGTTATGGAAGTGTCATCTAGAAACAAAAAATTGTTAAAAATTAAGCATTGTTGTTGTTATAAACAAATACTCGAAATTGATATTTTCAAACAGAAAAAATGTATTTTCTGGCTTAAAATTACATGCTGAAATTTCTTATGAAAGTGACAGCCAGTAACAAAACATTGACAAAAATTAAGAATTGTTATTGTTATAAAAAAATGTTATAAATAGATACTCAAATTTGACATTTTTAAGCAGAAAAAAATTTACTGGCTTAAAATTACTGCAGTTCGTTATGAAAGCGTTCTTTATTTTCGATATCTATTACGAGCTACTTTGTTTAATGACCAAACGTATTGTTATAAAAAATACCAACAACTGTAGTTTTTAAGCAAAGAAAATATTTTACTGTCGATTCATTTTTGTAGTTCTGAAAAAATCAGAACCATTTTAAATCAGGATGGATCAGAAAAAAATACGCTGACCTTAAAGAACAGTATGAAAATTAAACGTCTATGAATTTGTTTATAATACTAAAAATTCTTCAATTCTATCAATGTGTTGTTACTGACACTTTTATAACGAACTGCAGTAATTTTATGACAGAAAATACTTTTTTTATGCTTGAAAATTTTAATAATTTTTTTTATTTATTTATTTTATTTTATTTATAAAATTTGTTTATAACAATAAAAATTCTTGATTTTTGTCAATTTTTTGTTCCTAGATGACACTTTCTTAATAAATTTCAGCAATTATAGTGAATGAAAAAATTTTCCCGTGCTAAAATGGCACTTTAGAGTAATTGTTTATAAAATTTGTTTAAAACAATTAAGTTACTAATCACGATTTATAAAAATCATTTTTTCTGGGTTAAAATAATGATTTTTCTGAGTAGAACATTTTTTATACTTTTGTTGTTTACATTGAATTTTCTAAAACCAAAAAATTAAAAATCGGCCACGAGGGATCACTGGGCAATTTATTCGACTTCAATTTTAAAAAAAACCGACTAAATCGGATAAAAATTGTGACCTGTGACTGATTTGTCCGCAAAAGTCCATTTCTGAACCACTGTGTGTCGCAGAGGATAAAGTCGATCTTTCACTCCTTCTCCTTTAAAATATCCAAATATCCTTAATATCTTTCCACGAAAGTTTCTTAATTTAAGGGAGACCAACATGCTCCGTCTCCGACTAATAGGAATACAAAACAAACAAAAAAAAAAACAAAACTTAACGTCCTTTGGACGTAGGTATAGGAATTGGTCCTCAAAATCCTAAGACAATTGACTCGTTTGTTTTAAGGAATCGAATACTAATAGAAAGATGGCTTTCTAGTGGAAATCATGCCCTGCATGTTTCACCTAGCGATTTTCATATTTTACAAAAACTCGCCCAATAGTTTCTTTCGAAAGTACAATTTAATTGACGATTCTCGTTCTTAAGGTAGTAATAATAATATTAATAATAGCAATAGCAATAACGTCACTAATAATAACACTAGTCTCTAGTAAGCGTACAGAGTTACTGCACGATTGTAGTATGCATTAACTTCAGTTTCTTTTTTATGCAGGTACGTTTTTCCTTCGCTAACCCTTTTTTTAAAGTTCTTTACTTTGTGTGATTCGTTTGTCCTGAATCTTATATTCATATCATTTCCGTCGAGAACATTACTTCTTTGTAAGTTTAGAAATCACCCCTCCCCCCTCTCACACACTCCCTCTTTCTTTCTCTCATTTATTGATAAAAACATTGTACGAATAACATCAATAATTTAAATTCGTATAAGTTAAAGACAGCTTTTTGTCTTATTTTGGGAAATCGTAAAAAAACTTGAGAAAAAGTGAAAATCGACGTTTCCGTCCAAACGCGACTCGCCAAGGGTGTGGAGTTGGGACTTTGTGTCATATTCTGAGCGAAAAACCAGAGCCTCATTTTCCAAAAATGTACTTTCTCAATAGAAAAAAACGATTCATTCTTTTTAAAAATTATTTTCAATTGAAGCACTGGATTATCGTTAAGGTAATTTATACTAAGCTATCTAATCCTTTTAGGAGACTTTGTGCAACTTTGCTACGTTCGTTAAAATTGAATCTTGATTATCTAAAAGCAATGATTTCCATTGCTTGAAAAAGATCCATAAAATTGTAATTCTAGCTTGACATTCAAGTTTAAAACTTTAAAGGAACGTTATTCATCCAGTAAAAATTAAAAGTAAACAAATATTGAATCTGGTCTGTTCCTTTTTTGTTTTTTGTGAACTTTAGAAAGTTATTGTAAATTAAAACCTGAAACTAATATAGTAATATAAAGACTTAAAACATTATAAAACATGGAAGACTTTGGTTGCGACATTCTGCACTCTAAAAGATACAGAAATTTCAAATTCAACGAAGGTAGCAAAGTTAAAGTAAAATGGCACTCTTCAACATCGTCGAGAACATCGTACAGTAAAAAAAAAAAAGAAGAACAGAGTGGATTGAGCCGAGACTGAGCGTGAAAATTTGGCACATGTAGATATACATTTTCGCTAGTTCCAAGCCGTATCCAAAGCCAACTTCAACAGCAAGTGACGAAATAGTGTGAAATATCAAAGAATGAGAGCTAAAAATAAAATTAAAAATAGAGATTATTCGTGAGCAATGAATACCATCGGGTACAGCTGAGATTTTTGAGTATCGCACGATATTCAATCTTGATATTAACACTAAATCTTAAGCACCGTTTCCATGTAAGCAGGAATGCCTTGTTTCTTTTAAACTTTAAGCTTAAGTTTCGAGAGAGCGTTTCTTTCCTCAATAAAAGCAAACTCAAAGACAGAACTTTATTTATTTGAAATCTATTATTTATTTAATTGTTCATTTATAAATATAATCATAATGAATTATCGGTGGGAGGTTTCCTTAAGAATCATTCTGAGATATGGTAGCATCCTTCTGCAGTCAGCTTACATTCCACAAGCAAAACAGTTTACAATGTTAGTGGTGGATTTCTTCTTCAGAAGATGTATCTAAAGACAAGAAAACTTCAAGATAAGACAAGAAATGTATCCTTCGGCTTCACTCTGACTTTCAGTTTGCTTTTACGACCGGCGAAGTTTCCTGTAGAGCGAGTCCATCGCCTACAGGTTCGAAGGTGGAAGTATGCGTTACAAGTAAGATTAAGTAAGTACGTATACGGTACACTGAAAGAATAATAATAATCGATCGCGCGTATGTGAGAGAAAGGAGACTCTGTCTCGTACGCGTTCTCTCGGCAAAGGCGATAGTAACAATAAAAAAAATAATAATTAAAAACAATGAGTAACAGAGAGACTGAAAATGAAAGTAAGACAAGGAGATACAATACGATAATACTGTTCGACACTGCCTTCGAAGCATAGACAGGCAGTGCTAGGGTCACCAGAAGTCCTACTCTATCACGTCATTACCTATCTCCTCAATATTTTCAATACAATCAAGTATTGTATACATTTTTGACACAGCAAACTTTTAATAATCTAACATCCAACTGCGCATTCTACTTCAGTCAACCAGAAGCTAAAATAATAGCTGGTAACCCTAGACGTAACTTTCGACTCTTGATCGAAAGGCGGCAGGCAGTCTTCCTAATCTCGTTGAAAATCCAAGTTCCACTTCTGACTCGAATCAGTCGCGACTCTTCGACACCTAATTTCCTCGTTCTAAAACGTCGATCTCTCAATAAAGCTTTCTCAATCCGTTCATCTTGCAGAACTCCAAAGGCTTTCCTTCCAAAAACACTTGAGCATGAAGAGCCTTCTCGTTGTATCCAAAAATCCCTCTTGCAGATGTAAGACACTCGAGATCATCCAGCGAGCGATTGTCATTCCGTTTTGATGGTGGAAGGCGACGCCATTCCTTGTGAGAACGTCGGGCTTTCCGGACCAGTACCAGGTTCACTCTTCGGTGTCTGAACATCAAGGTACCTTGCATGAGTCCTCATGTGCCTCGTGATCATGTCCCTTCTGCAAGCAGCGTAAATGCACTGAGGACACTTGTATGGCTTCTCTCCAGTGTGAGTTCTCTGATGTGTGCTGAGATGGTCGGATCTACTGAATACCTGTCCGCAGACTCGACAGGTGTAGGGCTTCACTCCCGTGTGCAGTCTCATGTGCCTGGTAAGCATATCTGACCTGGCAAAGCTGCGCTTGCAGACATCGCAAAGATAAGCTTTAGCTGAAGCATCCTGAGGTCCTTGTCTCCGATGTCTAGACGCCATGTGCTTCGCGAGTCTATCATGAAGGCTGAACATCTGACCACAGACTGGACACACGTAGGCGACGTCTGCTCCAGGAGGCATTTCCTCTACAACTGGGGAAACTTCGAGGTTATACCTGACTGCGACGCTCTCCTTAGTAGTAGGCGACGCCACATCTCCTCTGACAACTGGCACACTTACAGAACCTCTGGTAACGACACCAGGAGGCAATATCTGCAGTGCTGCTGGTCTCCCCTGGCCTAAATTCTTCATCGATAGGTCTAGAGGTGATTCCTGGGGACTCGTATTGTCACTCTCGAGGGAACCACTTCTGGGTGGATGAGCAACCATCGAAGAATCGGTCACACGAGGCCTCTTCTCCCAACCAGGAACATCAGAATCTGAATGGCTTCTTTTCCGGGCAATGTCGGGCAAGTACTTGGTGTGCAGGTAGTGCTCGAAACTGCAGGACGATGGTGACACGGGAGTTAGGGGTGTAAGAGTCAATGGTGTGAGAGGAGTGAGTGGCGTAAGGGGGGTGAGAGGCGATGTCGGTGAAGGAAGTAACATTGGAGACGTGGCACAATGGACGCAACCACAGCCAGTGTACATGGGAATGGGTCTTGGATGATGACTCTGACTGTGTAGATGACTCTGTTGCTGATGGTGTTGACTCTGATGATTTTGATGCTGATGATTTGGACTCGGGTGGTTTTGATTATTCTGGTGGTTATGATGATGATATCGACTTTGAAGGTTGTTCCGGTGAGAGGAGTAGTGAAGAAGATGTTGACTGACTCCAGGTTCCTCTTCCGGAGGTGAAAGACTTTCTTCCTTGTGTCTCAGTGGCAGAAAACTGTTTCCAGGACTGTCGAGGGTCGAACCCGTAGACGATCTTGGAGAACCGAAGACGTCTTCCTCTTCTTCGGATGGTAGAGTCGTCTCGTCGTACCTGGGGCACTTTGGCACCAAGGGAGAACTTCGATGGGCTTGCAGGATGTCTAGGACTTGGGAGAGACCTTTCCGTTTGCGTTGATTCCGGTGGTTCCGATTCGCCGTCGCCGCCAGGGTGTTGTTGTTTGTGCAGGAAGGCGGTGGCGGCTTCGCCGGACCCGGTGGCGCGGCGGCGGCGTCCTCCACGGCGCTCTCGGCCATCGTCATCGAGGATGCGCGGCACCCGCCGCCTGGGCCCCTTATGCCGCCTACTACTCCTCCGGCCACCACCGTACTGCCGCCCAATCCGTTCTGAAATCAAAATTAATATTATGTTAATAGGATGTTTCAGTTATGATAATTTCAAATAATATTCGCCAAGCTCTCATCTTTCAAAATCTGTATTTCGACTGCCCGAAGAAAAGTGTCTCCACAAAGATTTTCGAATACAAAATGTATCAACTGTAATAACACAGACCCACAAAAAAAAGTGGCTTGTCCGTCGGACGAGAGCAGTGCATCCTTCTGTATTTTGACCCACTGGATCCGAATCCGAAGTCGGAAATGTCAGGCTGGTTCGTGTTTCATCACTAACCTCAAAAAACACCCGCCAAAATTTGAAACTTTCTTTTGAATTTGGAAAAAGTGGTAATCTATATTTTTTGGGGGTTGCTGAACCGTAATATGGTGTCAAATTTTCAAACTTGAAATTGCCGGATCCAATATGGCGCACAATAGGGCAAAAAAAGCGTCTGTGGACAAATCAATTTTCAGATTAAACTACTCATCCGATTTGGACGTTTTGTTTTTAAAAATTAAAGTGTATTAAATTCAGCATCATTAAAACGGAGGACATTTTTGAAAAATTTTCTCAAAGATTTTTCATTTAATACAAAAAAAGAAAATAAAATTTTTTTTGATTTTTCAAGACTCCCATTTAGTCAAAAAATTTTTTATTTTACCGAAAATAGTCCACGTCGAGGCAAAAACTCATTAAAAATGATGTCCAGCAGTATTAATTGAAGACATGAGAATGACAACTCATTAAAGACCATTTAAAGTTGGCCCCTCAAGTTATAGTTAAAATAACCTAATTTAGAGGCCAATTTTGAATGGTCTTTATCGAGTTGTCATTCTCATGTCTTCAATTTAAAAATACAAAAATTTAAATTGTCATAAACAAATTAGTGAACAAAAGTTATATCTTCTTTCTTTGCCATATTTAAATGTACTAAACCAATATTTTCAACAGAAAATGGAAATAAGATAACGTTAACTTAAAATTAGAAGACGTTAAAAATCAATTCCTCATTGTTTATAACAATTTAATAAACAAACACGAAATTACGGCATTTTTAATTAGATAAATTTAGCTTTTTCAGCAGAATTAGCAATAAATATTTCGCCAATGACATTATGCTGTGATAGTTTGCATTGCAACAACAATCGTGTATTATTCAAACAAATTTAATTAAAAAATGCATTATTTTGGCATTTTTGAGTAGATAAGCTTTGTTTTTTTCAGCAGTATCAATAACTAGTATGTTGCCAATGTGTCTGGCTGTATTACTTTACATTTAGGTATCAACTGTTTATTGGTTAAACAAATTTCGTTAACAAGTTAATTGTTTGAGCATTTTCCAATATATAAATTTTGTTCTTTCAGCAGAATCTACTACAAACATCTCAATTACATAGTCTACTGCTATGATGATTCGCAGTTAAACAATAATTGTACATTATTTAAATAAATTTAATAAACAAATGCATTGCTTGGCTGTTTTTCAATAAATTAGTTTCGTTTTTTTAAACAGAATCTACTATAAATATTTCACCAATAGCCTTTTGCTATGATAATTTGCAATTGAACAATATTCTATTTTTTTAAAACAAAATTAATAAACAAAGGTATTATTTGGCAATTTTTCAATAGATACGCTTCTTTTCTTCAGCAGAAACTAGTATGGCAATTTTTCAATGCATAAGCTTCTTTTTTTAGCAGAACTAGTATGTTGTCAATGTGCTCAAATAATTAATTTGTTAATTAAATTTGTTTAAACAATAATAATTGAGGCCTAAGTGTACAGTAAAATAGCAAGACACATTGGCAACATACTAGTTATTGATTCTACTGGAAAAATGAAGTTCATCTGTATAAAAATGGCCAAATAATGCATTTGTTTATTAGATTTCTTTAAACAATACACGATTGTTGTTGCACTGCAAACCATCACAGCAGAAGCTCATTGGTGAAATATTTATAGCTAATTCTGATGGAAAAGCTAAATCTAATTAAAAATGCTTTAATTTTGTATTTGCTTATTAAATTGTTATAAACAATTAGGCATTGATGTTTAACGTCTTCTAATTTTAAGTTAATATTATTTTATTTCCATTTTCTCCTAAAAATATTAGTTTAGTGCATTTAAATGTGGTAAATAAAAAAGATATAACTTTCGTTCAGTAATTTGTTTATAACAATTTCAATTTTTGTTTTATTAAACTCCTGCTGCTGGACATCATCTTTACTGAGTTTTTTCCTCGATGTGGACCATTTTCGGTAAAATAAATAAATCTTTGACTAAATGGCAGTATTGAAAAGTCAAAAAATTTTTTTTCATTTTTTTTTATTAGATAAAAAATTTTTTAGAAAATTTTTCAAAAATGTTCTCCGTTGTAACGATCTGGAATTAAAGAAAAAACGTCCAAATCGGATGAGTAGTTTAATCTGAAAATTGATTTATCCACAGACGCTCCTTTTTCCCTATTGTACGCCATATTGGATCAGCCAACTTAAATTTTGAAAATTTGACACCATATTACGGTTCAGCAACCCCAAAAACATATAGATTACCACTTTTACCAAATTCGAAAAAAAGTTTCGAATTTTGCGGAAAATCGGCTTTTTACGAGTGTTTTTTGAGGTCAGGGATAAAACACGAACCAACTTGACATTTCTGACTTCGGATTCGGATTCAGCGGGTCAAAATACATAAGGATACACTGCTCTGGTCCGCCGGACAGAACACTTTTTTTTTGTGGAGCTGTGTAATCAGTGGGAGATTATATTGACTCTCGATAAACATAATCGCTTATTTTTTTAGAAGGTAATTTTGGCTTTTATGGTTCAATTAATAATTAATTGAATTCTTTTATTCTGCTCTCTAAATCTGAATCAGTCAAAATGTTCACTGATTTGATTCAGTGACCCATTTGTAGCTAATTCTTCAGTGAATTTTGACTGAATTTCAGTCAATGTCACTGTAATTCTGTCAAAATTTACTGATGAATTAGCTAGAAATGGGTCACTGAATCCAATCAGTGAAACTTTTGACTGATTCAAATTTAGAAAGTGAGCCCAAAGCCAAAATTACCATATAAGATTATAAACGATTGTATCCACTGCATTTACTGTATCCACTGTATCTGCATTTACTAATACACAGAGATGCGAACTCCAGTGAAGTAGAATATAGTTGATACACTCTATATTCGGAAATCTTTGTTAAGACACTTCTCTTCGCGACAGTCGAGTTTTCAACTTAGAATTTAAAACGGAGGAGAGGACGAGAGAGGATGACTTCTCAAAATCTGAATTATTGGAAATCTGATGAAATAACGAGAAGTCAGCCACTGATATCATTAGAGACTAATTTCTCGTTATCAGATCAGAAGATTTCCCTTAATTGAGTTTTAAAGAGTAATAAAGATTTTGTTGGAAAACTTACATTTATAAAAGCAGGTGATTTTTCAAACTCTTATAACCTCAAGTCCTTGCTGAAAATATCTACTATTCTTAACCTCTAAATAGAAGGAGTGCAGGACAGGTTTTGGTAAGAAAAAGATTCTTCCATAATTGTGATATGGAAATCTGGAACTTAACCTATAGGAATCAGAAGGTTTTAATTTAGTGCAAATAATAAAAAAGAATAACAAAATGGATAATAAAATAATTAAAGATAATAAAATTGAATGAATATAAATTTAATAAGTTGAAAACTTTAAAGCTTACCAATAAAGATGGGTTTCAAAACGAGAAGGTCTATTGAAATCACTATTTCAGGTTAGCAGTATAAATGTTTCCGGATGACTCAATAAAAAAAAATACTGCAGGACAGGAACGTGAATCGTTTATAACACGTTGGGGAATACAACAGACTGAGGAGAAATGATGGAACGGGAAAAAAGCAAGTTTTATAGACGTTGAACTGTCATCGACTGCGTAGCATGCGGTGCAGCAGCAAGAGTAAAAAAAGACGATCTCTCGAGGATAAACTGTTCTGTCAAGAAATAAAGAAGTTTGAAAAAAGTAGTCGCAAACTTTCGAAAGATGATATCAAAAAATAAAGATATAATGCAATATAATAATTCTTTATAAATAGTTGTAATTTCATCAATTGTAACTACAACTGAAGGGTGGCAGTACAGAACTAGATAACCAACAAAATATGAATTTTTCAGGGGA
Organism: Euceroptres primus; assembly: GCA_037177015.1. Lineage (NCBI taxonomy): Eukaryota > Metazoa > Arthropoda > Insecta > Hymenoptera > Figitidae > Euceroptres > Euceroptres primus. The sequence continues at coordinate 122,388 of JBAGKK010000169.1, forward strand.
GCAGAAAAACATCCTGTAAAATCGAAATGACCGTTTAAAGGTAGAACAAAAATCCTCTTCCGAGCTGAAGGATTGTTGAATTGAGGCAAAAAAAATTTGATTAGAAAAATTTATCCAATTTCGAAGAAATAGATGTGGAAGTTGACAATATCAAAGTGAGACTAGCTTAAAATTCGAGCAGGCTTGACTGCGGATCTCGATAAAAGCTGCAATTTTAAGTTTAAAACAAAAATGAAAACTTGTTCTCGAGATATTGAATTTCTGAATACGGGTAATAAATTTTTATGTAGAAAAGTTAGCCAATTCCGAGTAAATCGACCGAGAATTTTGAGGTTACAATTACTTAGGTTTTCAGAAGTTGATTTCTTTTAAAAAATGGCATTTTCTGAAAATTCGATTTTTCCATTTTTGCAACTAAACAAAAATTTTTTAATTAATTTCTATCTGAAAAACCTTCTTTAGGATGCATTTATGCTTGTCAAATTTTCTCAGAGTTTTTAAATTAAAATTGTAAAAGTAATTTTTTTAAAATAGTCAGTAACCTTATGTGCCATACGTATTTGGTACAGCGGACACTAAAAGGGTTAAAAATGAGATTTCGAAGAAATCCTTTTATCACAATATTTTTTAAGAATCTTTTATGCAAAAAACTAATTTTCGACAAAAATGTTGGCTATCTAGTTCTGTACTGTCTCTCTCCCTTCAACTATTAATTGCGGTATTCTTCCATCATGTTTATATTTTTCCAATTTCTCCAACTTCGCACGTTTCGTATTTATTTTCGAATAATTGGTCAACAAAATAGTAATAACAATACCACAAAAAATAGAAAATTTATTCTCATTTATAAATCTGCATCAAGGAATTTCTCTTTGTAAATTTAATTCAACGCCTGTGGCGCTAATTCACCATAGAATTTAGAGGACCGCCTATCGAAGATAGAGGGTGTATATTTGAAATTTAAATGTTCGATCAAATAAATCAAATACGTGACTCCATCGTGTTTTAGTGTATAAGTGTTAGACGTCATTAAAACCTCTCTCAAACGGCGGCACCTCTCGAAAAGTAGTAAACGGGATTCGAATATGAGATTCAAGTTTATCATACTAATCAAGTGAAGCTACTTTATCTCGTTTTATTGCCATTTCTTCTCGCGACTTATCATTCCGGTAAGTTATTATCGTTCTTATTTCTAGAATTATTTGGAAGCACACGAAAATTGATCTGCCGTGTCGAACAAAATGATTATGCTAATCAGGAGCAACAGGCGACGGGAATCGTGTTTTTGAGACTTTTATTATTTTATATCTAACGTATCATCTGCTTTTACGAAACATTCGCCGAAATTGGCGAGAGTGAGTCAGAGTCTTCTCTGATCTGCCGACGACGAAAGGGATTTAAATTCTTACGTTTTCTTCAGAATTTATGTCCCAGGTCGAAAAATGAATAAATTACTTTACAATGTTAGCTGAGATTTGAGTAATTAACTAAATATCTAGGGTAAATTGTGCGAAAAATATTGTGTAAACTGAGAAATTATTGGTAAACTTTTGCATTCAATATATCTTTTATAGAAATATAAATATGTGACTGTCCGCGCAGAAAGAGACCTAACGCCCAAAAAATCTATTTTTAGTTTTTTACACCAATCGATAGTTTTTTATTTGCTCTATCATAATGAAAAATATTGCTCCTATACCTGAAAAAGTCGAATTATTTTTATGATAATAATAATTATTATTTAAATTATTATTATTTAAATTTGAACCTATTTTAATTTTTCATTCAGCGTCTTCAGCTTTTACTTTACTAAATACTCAATAGAACAGATAGTACATAACGTAAAAAATTAAAAATTTGTTGGTTCTTTTGAATTTACTCCTGGACTTTTGTTTTTTGCTTCCTTCAATGCCTCTTCACACTAACGTCACTACGTCACTAACACAATCATGAAATGAGCAGTGACAACTGCGCATCTCGTGATTCTAGAGTCTGCAAAACACTCAACAAAATCTTCGGCAACTCGTACCCCAGTTATTCGCGCCCGTGTTTAGGAAATTATCTACCCAAAATGTTTTAAAATCCAGATGATTTTATTACAAAAATTAGACGGTTTTCTAAAACTTCGTCGAACACCGTTTAATAAAAATTGGTGAACTGCTGTTCTTATACTGTTTTTCAATAAGTCGATGACTTTTCTTCATTATTTCAACAACGTCTGTCACTCTTTAATAAAAGTTATATCACATTTTTTTAAAATTTTGACCTATCCTAAAGTGGTCAGGTGAAATTTCGTTGACTTATTTTTTGTCCTATCCTAAAGTGTTCAGGTAAAATTTCGTTGACTTATTTTTTGCCCTATCCTAAAATGGTCAGGCAAAATTTTGTTGACTTATTCTTTCCGTGCATCATGAGCTTTTTTATCAATAAATTAATTTCTTTATTAACACATAAAATACTTTAAGACAAATTTGAGTTTACAATTAAATCACATAAGAATTCCTTTCATTTGAACGTACAGATCGTCAAGCACGTGGTAAAATTACCTAAACAATTATGGGAAATTACGGACATTTTTTATATTGCATCTTTTCGGAAATTATAGCATTCCAACTATTAAAAGCGTTTTTTCATGAGTTAATGATTGTTTACATTATTACAAACGTGATATTTCTAAATGGACACCACCTGGTGTTAAATAAATCTGGACAACTTGTCCTGACACCATATAATTAAATAAAAAGTAGAAACGAAAGAACGTTAAGACTCCTGATTCTAACGATCAGTTGCTGATCTCATTGCACGAAACATGGCCAATAATTAATAATCCATGCGTAGGAGGCACGTGGTTGCCGGTATAAGCAGCGTACCGGCAATTTCCTCGTGCGAAACGGAACACAACATGCAAGCCCTAGTTGCAAATCTGCATAGTTAGCTAGAGCCTTAGAGAAAATTTGCGCACAGTAGCGATATTACGAGATCACTGGAGCAGTTAATGATCGTTCTTAAGTACGCGAAAGGCTTGGCTCGAAGAAAATCCTCGTCTTGGGCTCTGGTAAAAGCGGAAATCGGTGTTGGGCCATTCCACGTATAACTTATTGCTCCCAAGGCGCCACTTGGTAAAATTCAACGCTGGCGCGTTCTTTTCTCCAAGACGATGCGCGTAATCGATGACTTATGACGAGGCTTTTTGCAACAAAAAAAGTGACACGTTCTCTGACCATCGAGTAATTTAAACTCTGCCACAGCGTCGCGATCGCCTTCCGCTTTCGAGGAAAGATCGATCGACGTCACTTGGATTTATGGCAAGTCCCTTCAGTGCTGCAAATCGATATGAATGAGTCATTTCTTGAGTAATAATGACGTAAACTCAGAAGAAAGCCTCGGCGCCTTTGTCGATTATTCGATCATTGATTATGATGCCGCTTTTTATGGCGCGCTTCTTCTTTCCGGGACTTGATAATGATTTATTAATGACTCTAAATTGTGCTCGATTTAGATATAATTGAACTTTATCATTAGCATTTTCTGGATCAAGTATAAAAAAAACTAGTTTAGAGATCTTTAAATATGACGATGTCACCCAATTTCGAGTGAATGACATTTTGTGTAGGCGAAGTAAAGCGCCCGTGTCCACAGGTAGGTCCATTGACCAATTATGTAGAGATCGATCGCGGCGCGATCTGTATTCGAGGATCGTTAATGATCCGATCATGAATTGTGGATTCGAAAGACTTCACGGTCTCTCTTTTCGATCAAAGATCGCTGGGCTAATTAGGTCGGTCGGCCGATGTCTTTCTTAACGAGTCCTCAAACTTTACCTCCTCAACCCTCCCCCCACTCTTTCATCAATATCATCAACTTTTTCAACGTCGGTCTCCCTATCTCTTCTCTCGATTTTTGATGTCGATCGTCGGGCCCCGAGAGAAAGAGCCGTTGATAACCGTCGTAAAACTTAAAGGGGTTTCGTGAACGGAGTGACGAAGTGATGATGGAGGGGGAAAGTAGAAAAAAAGGAAATATTTAAGATCGCGCTGAGGCCGAAAGAGAAACAGGTCCTCGACGAAAAGACGTGGGTGTATACATATAGGTTGCGACGTTAAAGTACGTTCACACGCGTGATCGCGCACCTTTTCCGCTTCTTAGGCCTTAGAATCAGGCAGACATTCTCAGCATTTTGTTAGGTGCCTTTTGTTTATTTTTATTGGCCCGATATCAAAGACACCGTAAGTTTCCGAGAGATAGGTTTGAATTTATAAATAAACTTTATTATCGAAAAAGCTGACCTTAGAAAAGAAAGGCGTTGGAAAGTAAAAACAGTCGGCAAAAGTTGAAAGACTCACTTTTTCGACTTTTCACTTCTGGTTTTGCGTGACAGACCTACAAATACAACGAGCAACATTGAACAGAAGAAACGTGGTGTATATCCTATTCCACAAATCTAGTCCAGGATTATTGTTAATTCATTCGGGAAACAGGTCTTGTAAAGCGGCTCAAGATTCAAGACATTGAACGGAAGTTGTATCCGTCTGAAATAAAACTCGTAATTCTGCAAGAACGACTTATTTATGCCATTTGCCTACAGCAGCGACGAAAAAGCTGAACTGTCTTAATTTGCGGGAAGTGACGTTTTCTGAAAAGAAACCTGCTCAAGCGTCTGCAATCACTATTGACTTTACTTTATTGCTCACGTTTGCGTTTCAATTACAGAATTATAAATTACTTTTTATACTCTGCACACTGTAAATGACTTTCATAAATATTGATTTCTTAATTAGGCATGTAAAAGAGTTTTATAAGTGCAGATTATAACAAGCAACAATCTTGTAAATATTCAGATAAAAAAAAGTTAAAAATTCCAAATTGAGTTGAAAGAATTTAATGACTATCTGTAAACAAGTATCAATACTATAGAAAAAACAAATCTGTTGAATTAACAGAATTTATCTGTTGAAATAGGGATAGCCGATTTTTTCTGTTATATTTACAGAAATTTCTGCCAAACAAACAGATGGTTAGTAAATTTAACAGATATATCTGTAGAATTAACAGAAACGAATGTTAGTTCAATGAAATTCTAATTTTTCTGAACGAATGTTAACCTAACAGACATTTCTGTTAATTCTGTAGAATTAACAGAAACGTCTGTTTAGTCAATGAAATTCTAATTTTTCTGAACGAATGTTAACCTAACAGACATTTCTGTTATTTCTACAAATTCTGTTAATCTGTTAATTCTGTAGAATTAACAGAAACGTCTGTTAGGTCAACAAAATTCTAATTTTTCTGAAAGAATGTTAACCTAACAGACATTTCTGTTAATTCTACAGATATATCTATTAAATTTACTAACCATCTGTTAGTTTAACAAAAATTTCCGTTAATATAACAGAAATACCTTCTCATATGATGATAAGAATGTAAAAATCTACTGTACCTATTTCAACAGATGACTTCTGTTAATTTTACAGATTTTTCTTTCTCCGTCTAATAATCTAATTAATTTATTACTTTATCCTTGTAAGTGTGAGTAGATGATATTTTTGAAAAATTTGTTCAACCATATTTTATAATATACAGAAATCTCCGTCAAATGCCCCTATTTAAATCGCGGAGAAAAAAATCTGTAAAATTAACAGAATCATCTGTTAAAATAGGGACAGCAAATTTTTTGTTATATTTATTTTCTGCTACATTTACAGATGACCAGTCCAGTGATAGTCTAGAGTCTAGAGGAGACCTGCCATAAAATTCCCGTACATTCCTCGCATATATTTTTAAAATTCCCGTACATTTTTGACTGAAAAATAAGGCTTTTTAAGGAACTTTTTCTCCGCTAGTAATAAAGAAACAAAAAAATTTACTAATAAAGCAACTAAAAATTTGTTTACATAAATTTTTTTAGGGTTTATTCTATTTGTCATTAGGTATACAAAACAATTTTTTTTATTTAATACAAAATGGCGGCGTAGGAGTAGCTAAAGCGAAACCATGTTTTTCAATTTGGTAGGCAGTATAACTCGAGCAATTTTCATCCAAATCACTTGAAATTTTAACTGAAGCTTCTTAGATAGTTTACTTAAAGCGGTACATAATATTATTAAAAAATATTAATTTTTTGCAAAATAGCAGAAGTTTAAAAAAAATTCTTTAAAAATCGACCTTAATTTGTATAAAAAATGTTATTGTTAATCAATCGTAACAATCGTGTGTACCGCTTTAGATAATCTATCTAAGAATCTACAGTTAAAATTTCAAGTCAATCGGATGAAAATTGCTCAATTTATACTGCCCACCAAATTGAAAAACATGATTTCGCTTTAGCCACTCCTACGCCGCCATTTTGTATTAAATGAAACAAAAATTGTTTTATACCACTCTAACCTCAAAATCTTAACTTTGACATAATTTTTCGGCTTTCGTGGTATCATAAAATACTGTTCGATACTTGTGTGAAAGGTGATTTTTAGCGCACATCTCATCTTGAAGTTCTGAACGTTCAAATGAACGAAATTTTTTTCTTAGCTCAAATTTATCTTGAAATATTGTTTCAATTACACATAAAAGGTGGATCATGAGCTTTTTTATCACTACATTAGTTTCTTTGCTAATAAACCAATATTTTAGAACAAATTTGAGTTTAAAATTATATCAAATAAATATTTCGTTCATCTGAACGTTCAGAATTTCAAGTGCATAGTAGCGGAGAAAAAAATTCCTAAAAAAAGCCTCATTTTTCAGTACGTCAAGGTGATATAACACCTTAAAACTTACATCCTAGTTGTAATGATTCTCTTGACATTTAAGTTTGTTTCTAAAAAAGAAGCTTTTATTATGTTCATAAAATCACATGTGTAATTAAACACAAAATTTAAACTTCTATTATCAGTCCTTTAGTTGCAAATTAAATCAATAGTTCCAATTTCTTGTGGACATAATAATCAGATATAAAGGAAAAATAAAAATTTCCCGCTTCTAAAAAAAAATCCTATACATTTCCCGCACCAATAAAATTCCTGTACAATTCCGGCTTTTCCCGCACGCTGAAGACCCTGAGTAAATTTAGCAGATAAACCTGTAGAATTTACAGAAATATGCTAGGTTAATGGAATTCTAATCTTTCTTAAAAAATATTAACCTAACAGATATTTCTGTAAACTCTACAGACTTATATGTTAAATTTACTGGCCATGTGTAAATGTAACAGAAATTTCTGTCAATATAACAGAAAAAATCTGCAGTTCCTATTTTAACAGATGATTCTGTTAATTTTGCAGATTTTTTTCTCTGTGATGCTTTGCGGTTATTCTGTACGAAAATAACGATAAAAATAGTGTTTTTCCGAAACTTTTAAAATAGCTAATATCTCCGAAGGTATTAAAAATTCGTTAAGTTTCTTGAACTCTTTTAATGGGAGCGTTCTGGATTATTTATTAAAATAATCTATAGATTGATCATCCACTGTTCTAGATACACTAAAATTATACCCGCAAATGAAGAATGCTGCCAATCTGGAAAATACTAACACACAATATACTCAGAAAAATATTTGATTGATTTTGCCAATTTTGAATAAAATAAACGATTAAGTTAATTTATCTATAAACGTTAACTTAAATCAGCCCTAAGTCAAATTTAGAGTCGAAAAGCAAGTGCTGACAATTAATTGAGCGAAATTCGGAGCGAAAAAAAGGCAGAGTAAGTGAAATAATGGTGAATTAATTTCTGAGTGGGTTCGAGCAATTTTCTCGTAATTCGCGAGAGTATATTTTTCTTTTGCCGCGTGGCGTGCCTCGAAGAGCCCCCAAGAGGAATTCACCTCCCGAAGAAGAGAGGAGAGGCGGCAGGCGAGGACGAGGAATGCCTCCGGGAGGCACCTGTAACCTGTAACCGCTGCTCGACGGGAGGAGCAGAACAGGTTGAGACGCGGTGGGCGTGGGTGGGGCGGTTGATCTTTCTCTGGTGTATATACGATCTCGGCTGTCTTCGTACATATGTATAGGTATACTGAACACCGGCGAAAGCTCCCGAGACTAAGCGATGACCTCGAACCAATTCCTAGTACAAACAGAACAACCTTATACAATAAAAACAAAAATACCTTCCAAAATTGTACTTAAATATTTCAGCTATTATTCGACAAATAATTGTTATTCAATGAATAATTTTCAAGTATTTATATAGACAGCCTTCTAATATTTGTTAATTTAAATGAATTGTACTTTAAAAATTGAACACCCATCCGGTTATATAAAACAAAGAGTTCAAGATTGCTTAACTTTAAAGTTATCTTCAAATTTAACTTCAAATGTGGGAACCACGCTAAACATATAATTTAAAAAGTAATTTGAGTATTATATCTCTTATTTTTAATCATAATATAATCGTCATATAAGTAATCGTAAAATAATTGTTTAAACGCCTAGGGACGGACGAATAATTTATCGTCCTTGTAAAAAGTATTTTGAGTGAAAAAAGAAATAAAATATTTTTGTTTGAATTCAGGTGTTGTTCGATTGTATCACTAGTCTCATCACTTTGCCGTGGCTCCCTCGTGAGTAGAGTGGTCGTGAGTTGCGGGGCAAAAGCGCCGGTGCTGGGGCAAACCGCTACCAAAAAACCAGCCGGGCTACCGAAGTGCCACGATGGTCACGAACACTGCAAAAGTGGTTCGTTCGTCCATGTACGTCTCTCGTCTTACCGACAATCGAGACTTGAAACGATCGGTCACTGCCTTTTGTTGCCAACGAAATAATCAAATATGAAAAGTAACAAGCTTGTCTGCCGAGGGAAAATAAATACAAATCAAAATACGCTATCGACTCTTAACAATGTCCTGTAATCGAATTGTCATATCAAACAGAAAGCCTTGTAATAAATTATTATATAAAAAGGAGGGAAAAGTTGAATTAACTTTCGACTGAGAACTAATCATATAATAGTTATACGACCTATTCCCATGATTCATGCCATAGAAAACTCGTAAGAAGATCCATCATTTGTATATGTATAGTCTTGTAGAATAATCTAACCCAATGATTTACGGTTTTTTTTAAATGGAGATATAGGTGTAAATCTTAGAAATCTAATTTATTTGATTTACTATAAAGGCCTTAATTCATTTAAAATGGTTCGTGTTTATCACCTCTTATTAACTTATTATATACAGAGAAAACAATTTATTTAATTAAAAGATAACTTTGGTTAATTTTATTTGTTTGATTTAAACAAATGAAGGATGTTATGGCAAAACAAACTAACACTCAAAAATCAAATTTTTCAGGAGAGACAAAAAACGTTTCCAAAATTATATTTTTGTGTTTAATGAAAAAACCAAAATCCACTCCCGAGATACGGCAATTCTGAATGGAACTCGAAAAAAAGTTTGATATCTTACATCTGCTCCTAGAAAAAAAAGTTTCAAATTCCAAAAATTGCATAACAACCTAACTCCACCTTTCGTAACCTTTAAATTTAATGTTGTGAATTTGACAATTTTCGTGGAATAATTTGTCCAACACGAAAATATTATTATACACATGTCATTTTATTTCTAAATTTAATATAATTTTATCGGCTTAATACTTAATACATTAAGAACCATCTTTATCTTTTAATTTCAGTCTATAGACTTTATTATTTAAACAAATAGTGCATGGAAAAAGACATTTCAACAATATGATTTTTTATCTCTTAACAAAATAGTGGAATGAACTTTTTGATAAAAATTAATGAAGGTAGACTTAAAAAACATAAAAATCTTATACAAAACTTTATTTAATTGTCATAAACAATTTATTTGAACAAATACTGCAATGTATCAGTTTGTTGTAGAAAAAAATTATTTTGTACTAAAATGGTTGTGATTTATTATTAGAATGGTAATCGTTACCGAAAAATGGTCATAAATTACAAACTTATAAGCAAGCAATAAAGTTATAAACAATTTTTTAATCTATAAAGGCCCATGGGTAGACCAATGAACATACCAAAAAAAGTAATATTGAGATCAGAGCATTTGATCAAAAGATAACTTCTTATCGAAAAATCTGATTTTTCAATTGTTTAAACAATTTGTTTAAATATGTGAGTTACGAAAAAACTAATGGCGCCATTCGATTCCACGGAAAAAATAACATAAAGTCCATGTATTGGACAATCTTTTTTCACCCAATTTGTTATGTAGTATAAATATAAACAATTACATAGTATGACAACCGCTTCCGGGTTTATTTATATCATATAACAAATTAGGTGAAGAAAAAAATTGCCTAACACATGGAATTTATGGAATTTTTCCTGTAGAATCGAATGGCGCAATCAGTTTTTCCATATCTCACATATTTAAACAAATTGTTGAAATAATTTTTGTTTAAACAATTAAAAAATAAGAATTTATTCGATGAAAAATTATCTTTTAATCAAATGCTCTCATCCCAATATATACTTTTCTGATATGTCCATTGGTCCACCCCTAGGCCTTAATAAATTAAAAAATTGTTTATAACTTTATTGATTGTTTACAAATTTTCAATTTATGATCCATTTCCGTTACTGATTACCATTCTAATAATAAATTACAACGATTTTAGTACAAAATTTTTTTCTACAACAAACTGATGCATTAGAGTATTTGTTTAAATAAATTGTTTATAACAATGAGATCAAATGTATAAAATTTTTATGTTCCTGAAATCTACCTTCATAAATTCTGATCAACAATAAGTTTATTCAAGAAATTTTTTCAGAGAAAAAAAAACCATATCGTTGAAAAAGCTTTTTTTACGCACTATTTGTTCTTGATCAACAAGTTTATTCCAGAAACTTTTTCAGAAAAAAAACCATATCGTTGAAAAGGCTATCTTCATGCATTATTTTTTTTTTATCAACAACAAGTTTATTCAAGTTTGTTCAGAAAAAAACCATATCGTTGAAAAGGTTTTTTTACGCACTATTTGTTTAAATAACGTCTACAGACTGAAATTAAAAAATCCGGCCTGAAGTAGTTCTTTATCATTTCTAAAAAACAATCATTAAAATTTGTTAAGAATTATAACTAGTAGTGGATTATAAACAGTAAATTCCTAATCCAGACGACTCATAGTAGGGCAAAAAAAGCATCTGTGTTATTGTTTAACATCGAATCATCATAACAATAAACTATCTCTGATTGTTTGTAGTTGATTCTGATGAAAAACTTAATCTCTGATTGCTAATAGTTGATTCTGATGAAAAACAAAATTTCTATATTGAAAAAAGGTTAAATAATTAATTTTTTAACTAAATTTGTTTAAACAATAAACAATTGATGCCTAAGTGTAAAGTAATACAGTCAGACACATTGGCAACGTACTAGTTATTAATTCTGCTGAAAAAACGAAGCTTACCAATTGAAAAATTGCCAAACAATACCTTTGTTTATTAAATTTGTTTAAACAATATACAATATTGGCTTCCTAGAAATTATCATAGCAAAAGGTCATTGGTGAAATATTTAGAGTTGATTTTGTTTAAAAAAACGAAACTAATTTATTGAAAAACAGCCAAGCAATGCATTTGTTTATTAAATTGTTTAAATAATGTACAATTATTGCTTAACTGCAAATCATTATAGCAATAGACTATCTCTGATATTTTTGTAATTGATTCTTAAAAAAAAAAAAACTTCTATATAGCAATGGACTATCCCTGATATGTTTGTAGTTGATTCTTCTAAAAAAACAAAATTTCTATATTGAAAAATGCTCAAATAATTAATTTGTTAACTAAATTTCTTTAAACAATAAACAATTGATGCCTAAGTGTAAAATAAAACAGCAAGATTATCACAGCAGAAGGTTATTGGTGAAATATTTATAGCTAATTCTGCTGAAAAAGCTAAATCTATCTAATTAAAAATACCTTATTTTGTTTAATAAATTGTTATAAACTATTAGAAATTGATGCGTAACGTCTTCTAATTTTAAGTTAACATTATTTTATTTCTATTTCTTACTGAAAATATTGGTTTAGTGCATTTAAATGTGGCAAATAAAGAAGATATAACTTTTGTTCACTAATTTGTTTATAACAATTTCAATTTTTGTTTTATTAAATTAATACTGCTGGACATCATTTTTAATGAGTTTTTTCCTCGACGTGGACCATTTTCGGTAAAATAAAAAATTTTGTGACTAAATGGCAGTCTTGAAAAGTCAAAAAAAAATTTTCTTATTTTGCTTATTAAATAAAAAAATTTTGAAAAATGTCCTCCGTTGTAACGATGCGGAATTTAATACACTTTAATTTTTTTTAAAAAGTCCAAATCGGATGAGTAGTTAGGCCTGAAAATTGATTTGTTCACAGGCGCTTTTTTTGCCCGACTGTGCGCTGTTTTGACATAACTAAAATCAAATGAATGTGTTGTTAATTGAAATAAAAAATTTGTACTTGATCAAAATCTGCGTAATATGTGTTCGATAAAATATATATTTAAAAGGGTCGAAAGTTACTGAGCGTGAAGTAGTTGCGGTGGAACCACACGATTAGATCAGGGATCTTAGTGGAAGAGCGGATTATCAACCGTTGATTAATGTCTCCCCGCACTCCACATCCTAATCCCCAATTGGGTATTGGCTGGTAACTAAACGGCGTGGTAATTTGTGCGTCGCGAGCGCCGCGGTTGACAGCGCTTCGTGGGGTTGATTTAAGAAGCGCGCCTCTCTCATCTGTCTTCCCTAGAACCGATTTCCCCCACGGGTGGTTGACAGCCGACTGTCCCAGCATCTTTCCGGGAATCACGTCTTGACTTCTTTTTTATCTCGATCGCCTACATATAACTGCCGAACAAACCAACATCGGTCCAATTTGATAAATTAAAAGCGAAAAAGCGACTATTGATTAAATAACTCTAATTTGTTTAAAATTACATTGCTTCCTTAATTAAATTACCTATGAAATGTAGATTTAAGATGTCTTTTATTGGGAAAAAATTTTCAATTAAACCCATGTATTTATCTTTATGAGATGTTTTCTTGACTGTTTGCTACTGTTTTTTACCTTCGCACGATGACGTTTAGCACCGAGTCTCCAATGCCATGAAATCGATTATCGATAGTTCGAATCAGCTGAATCACTGCCTCCAACAAGGCGCGTAAGTCGCGTAAAGACTCTCCGACGTGCGAAAAAAAAAATAATAAACTGGCAATTGTTTTTTCAACAAATCGTTGAATTTCGCATTAACGTAAAAATTCGTTAGGTATAATAAAAACTGATTATAACTTTGATTTATTATAATACTGCAATAAATAATATTATAACTTGCGATGTACCTAATTTTCTTTAACTCTTCCTTCTGATAAAGTGCATTTCGCAACGAGGTGCACGCGTCAGCCGAAGGCGGACATGGGCGGTGGGTGACTTTTATTGGCGAATTTATTTCGGGAAAATTCATTTTGAGATTTATTTCGGAAAAATTAATTTCAGACAATTAATGTATGGCTCGGTTCCAAGTTTCGGGAGTTGGCAACAAGCGTTAATGGTTTCTTATGTCACCATAAATTTCATTGTACTTAGCCATGCGCCATTCTACGTTCTACCGTGGATGCGTTTTAATTATAAATTTTCCTGTGCCGTAGAATGCTTTCAGGTCAAGCGACCACGTTATCTATCAATGAAACGACGCTTCGTTCATCCCCTATTTTGTTTCTTCCAAGTCCTCACCGAAATTCTAATCAAACTATTATTAAATCCCAAGAAATCTCTCAACTATATTATTAGATACCAATTATTATTAAATATAATTATTTTTGTAATCGTGTTTGAATCCTAAAGTCATATTTTTCATAAAGATTAATTATGCCATTGCACACCATGAATTTAATCCCCAATATTTCAGTAAAAGCTGTCGGAGGTAAGAATTTTTTGTTAGGAAAGTATCTCGCGAAACAGGAGGATGGTAAAACCACTGACTCGTATAACCGCATAGGAAGAGTCATAGCACCCGCAGTGCAGCAGAATTGCGGACCCAGTAACACATACAGATGCATAGAAATGTACTTCGGAGTTGTACGCATTCGGCATATCATCGCTCGAATGTTGTACTATTCCCCAGTCTGGAAAAATAGCGACGTGATCGATTACTGATTTATTTCCTGCCTAACGTGTAAAAAGAGAAAACGTTTTCACTTCATTAATTCTTCTGTAGCTTTAATCTTCATGTATCTTATTGTCCTTACAAAACTCTCTCTAATTAAATCACAACGAACACATTTTTTATTTAAATCACAACGAACACGTTCTTTGCATTAGTTACATAAAGTAAAACTTTGTCGTTCCAAAATAACCAAAACTAACAAATAAATATAAATAATATAAACTTATAGAGAATTAATAAAAAGTTAACGATTTCAATGGGAAATTAATTCTATAAGAAACGAAATTTATAAAACAATTTTCGGCAAAGATAAAACATTGTCCACCTTTAATTTATTTTTTCATTGGATAATAATCATTCATGAGTATATAATCAGGGGTCGTTTCTAAAAGGCAATGAGCGACCTTTCTTGGAATTTACAATTCAACTAAACTCGATGAATGCAGTAGCTACTGAAGTATAGCAGCGTCGAGAGACGTAATCGTGTAATTGTGGGTTAATTCGAGGCTGGCAGGCGACAGCGAAAGAACGCAGTGTGGGCGATTTCTTAGGTTGTCTCATCTTGTCTCTCCACACGCACGAGAACGTCGTCCTCGTCGCCAATAGCTTCTAGAATCTAGTGGTTTCCCTTTGCCAACGAAATCTGATGTTAAAAAGATTCAAAAAATACCTTATGCAGGTTCAACTAAATTCTAGCATATTGAAATAAATTGACGAGCCGGATAAGCAGACAAAATCTTCCCCTGCACGTATTGTATCCAAATTACTGGCATAAGTTCGTATTCATGCGGGATAAAATTCCACCAAAGGATAACCTTGAAATTGCATTTTTGTGGGAGTTATGAAGGGGAAAAAAATCAAAATAGTTGCTTTTCTCGAAAACTGCTGAACCGATTTTCATTAAAAAATATTTTATAGATACTAATAATTCTACTTTTAGAAAAAATTTTTTAAAAGTTCTGACTAAAATTGCAGGGAAAAAAATTTTTTGAATTTTTCCAAAATTTTTTTTGAGATTATCTTCTAGAGTGACACCTACCATATTTTGCAAGAACTATTCCTTAGAATATCCTCTATAATATATATTTTTGGTGAATTTTTCGGAGTGGTGCAACAATGTGAAAAAAATTGCAAATCGCGCACGCAACATTACGCCGTTTTACAGTGTGCACTAGGGTGATCCAAAAAAATTAAATATTTTGTTTTCTTGCCTCACCCTTCTAGTTTCTTTCGTTTGGTGTAAAAATAATTGAGCAATTTTTTATAAATCTAAAAAACATGTTTAACCCGCGGTCCAAGGCCCTTAAACGTTAAAAAGTGTTAATAATTTTTTGTATGTGTAAAAATTGAAAGGACTTACGTTAAAGCAATAATTATGACAATAAAATCAATAAATCGCTGAAAATAATTTTACCCTAATTTTTGTTCAGAAACTATCCATAAAAATAAAAAAACCACCATCCATAAGGTGGTTGAAAATTTATAATGTGCTTTTTTCAGGTACATACCTTACATATGTTAGGCCTTCAATGATTAAAAATAACCATCTAAAATTAAAGTGCATGCCAGTGATAAAAAACTACCTTTTAAACTTTTAAAAACTACCCTCTAGAACAATATTTTGCTTCTTTCACAGTTCTTCACGTAATTTCTCATGAGAAAAGTATTTGGATGACTTCATAAATGTTGTTTAAATATTTCATAGATTTTAAAAAATAATAGAGACAATTTGAGTTACATTTCTGGGCTTTTAAACCACCCTTAATAAAAAAAATTGTAAAATACCGTCTTTTTACGAAAAGTGCGTAACTGTTCTACTAAGATGACAGAAATTGAGTCTAGAACTTATTAAAAGTAATAATACCTTATGCAAACTATGATACTACCCTTAGAAGGCAATTACTACTCCTTGTAAAGAATAGAAATGTTTTTTTTATTCGCAACTTTTATGTTACTTAAGTTTTTAAATAAATCTATAAGACATCTTAGAATTTGAAAATGCTTCATTTGACAAAATCGTCTTTGAAAATTAAAAAAGCACCTCTTGAAGCGATTTTAAACAAAAATTTTGATTTTTTATTTGTAAATATGTGTTTCTTATGTGTAAAAGTGAAATCAACAAAATGTAGTTGAAAAATTATTTTTTAGGTCTAAGATGTCTTATGGATTTATTTTAAAACCTAAGTATCAAGAGTTACGTCTAAAAAAAAGAAGCACAATATAACTTTCTATTCTTTACAGGGGGTAGTGATTTCCTTCTAAGGGTAGTATCATAGTTTGCATAAGGTGTTATTACTTTCAAATTTCTGACACCTTAATAGAACAGTTACGTACTTTTCGCAAAAAGACGGTATCTTACAAGTTTTCTTATTAAAAGTGGTTTAAAGCCCGAAAACGTAACTCAATTTATCTAAATTATTTTTAGAAAACTATGAAATATTTAAACAATATTTCAAAAGTCATCCTAGTACTTTTCTCAGGAGAAATTATGTGAAGAACTGTGAAAGAAGCAAAATATCGTTCTACGGGGTAGTCTTAAAAAGGTTAAAGGGTAGTTTTTTAACACGGGCACACATTTCAACTTTTACAAGCTTATTTTTAATCATTCAAGACTAAAAATATGTAAGGTACCTGAAAAAAGCACATTATAAATTTTCAACCCTCTACAGAGGGTGGTTTTTTCATTTTTGTGGATAGTTTCTGAATAAAATTGTGGTAAAATTATTTCCAGTGATGCTTTTTTTTCAGTTAATCTTTTTTTTAAATTTATAAAAAATTGCACAATTATTTTTACACCAATTGAAAGAAAATGGAGTTGAGACAAGAAAGAAAAAATTTAATATTTTTGGGCCACCCTAGTGCACAGTTGCACACCGTAAGACGGCGCAATGTTGCGTGTGCGATTTGTAATTTTTTTCACATTGTTGCTTCACTCCGAAAAATTCACCAAAAATATATATTATAGAGGATATGCTAAGGAATATTTCTGCAAAATGTGGTAGGTGTCATTCTAGAACATAACCTCAAAAAAATTTTTGAAAAATTCCAAAAATTTTTTTCCTGTAATTTTTGTCAGAATTTCTTAAAAAATTTTTCTCAAAGTATACTTATTAGTATCTATAACATATATTTTTTTTTCAGGAAAATCGGTTGAGCCGTTTTCGAGAAAAACAACTTTTTTGATTTTTCTTTCCCCTTCCGTAAATCCCACAAAAATGCAATTTCAAGGTTATCCTTTGGTGGAATTTTATCCCACATGAATACGAACCTATGACAGCAATTTGGACACAATACGTGCGAGGACAGATTTTGTTCGCTTATCCGGCTAGGCCCTTTTTTGACTGAATCCCACCGAATTTCCATATTTTGCTACTATAATCCACCATGAAATATTGGTTATTCCAATTAGGGTAGTTTTTGAGTTCAGATTAAAAAGATCTCTTTTTAACCTGAACTCAAACACTCAGAAGGTTTATGATACGAGATGAAACTTTTTTTAGTAACTTTTTTGAACAAATGCTGCTATTATCCAACCAAAATAATTTATGCAAACGGGAATGTCAATCCAGGAATTGACATATATGAGGAAATCTTTACGATATCCGTATAATGAGTGCGTGGGTGTTTCTATTAAACTGCAGGTAGCATATGCGTACTTGGAAGACCCATATAACTGCCTATCAAGCCTATCCACAGATGGATCTAAAGGTTGACTTTATCTTCGCAGGTTCTGTTTTAGGTATGATACCTGTCGTATTTTTGAATCGTACACCATTAAGGTACATCGCCCTCGCTATACTGAGGCAATTTTGCACAAGAAATGCATTAGGCGTAAAATCGTATTCATGACGCAAGCGAAAAGACCAATAGTGTGTCAGACCAGCCGTAGAATCCTGCAACTGTTATTAGTCGTTACTCCTGCCTTGCATTTTACGCTTTTACGTCCCTCCACTCGGCCTCCACGCTCCATAACCTTAAAAACTCGGGTAACCGATGCCGCAGTTTTGTAACTTATGACGCTCACTGCCTTCCGCACCTTCTACTGAGACTTAAGTACCGAATAAAAAGTCAGAGAAAACCTCTGCTCCGTTTTATTACTCGTGCATTGATTTCGGATTGCTTTAAATAAAAAGGGGCCAAGCCCTATTAACTTCTATATTTTTAACACGCTTTTATAATTAATGTTTATTTATTAATATTAATATCAGGGAAAGCTTATTTTTTCTATACGGAAAAAATCTGTAACCGGACTAGATAAAAATTCAGTATCTGGACCAGAGAAACAAGAACATACCTAAATTAGGTATTACACATTCCTAATTTAGATATGTTCTTCTTTCATGGTCCAGCTACTGAATTTCTACCTAGCTCTCTTACAGATTTTCCCGTGTAGATAAATTCGGAACTTCAGATATATTTCGAATTCATGGTTTGAGTCCAATTTTTTTAAATGCCACTTTAACAATTTAGTCCATTTCAAGAATTCTTCTCTGAAAAAATTACAGATTCGAGTCGCTCCAATGTCTGCAGCAGTGCAAGACTTTTTTGCGGCATTACCTTCACAGTAACCCAATATTTCACAAGCCGAAGACGTCAGTTGAGCGTCAATTTGAGCAAACGATGCGTAACAATGTTGTTCAGCAATTTGCATTTTTTGTTCTGAAGAGAGCCGAGGAGCGATGCGGCCAACTAAAGCTAAACAGGGACGGTGGCCGACTGGCCCATTAGGGCACATTTCCACGGTCGGGTCGGAAGATACGATCGCGTACAGACTACACGATAGACTAGCTGTATAATAACCCCAGCCACATGATGAGTGGCCGACGTAAATTAGTCAGCACGTAAATTAACCGCCCCCGAGCAGCCGTCGGTAATTTAATGTAAAGTAATATCACTGCGAGACACCCAGAACTAAGAAAAAAAATAAGCAAAAAAGAGTGGGTTAAAAGGAATAAAAAGAAGCAACTTTGTCGCACCGATCTTGGACTAACAAACGTCGCGTGCCATGCATTTATGTGTTCACATGAGCGACCGGGTTGAAACGATTAACCTTAACACTAGGACCGACGGAGTCTTGTTAATTATTAATTTCAAGACTGCGATACTTGGTTTTATGATTTCTTGTTTTTTCCCCCTATCTGAAAAGCACATTGTGTCACAAAGTTCCAGAATCATGAAGGATTTTTACTGAAATCATAAATTATCTATCTCGATTTTAATTCAATCGTAATTTCAATGTCAGCTTCTTTAAAATTAATCTATTAACAAAACTCTAAATAACAACCTAATTAACAAAAAAAATCTAATTAACAAAACTCTGTACCTAACAAATACCTAACTAGTCCTAAAAATAAACTTTTTAAATTAACTGGCTATAAAAATCTTCTTTCACCAGGAACACTATACTTTCCTTTCTTTTAGAATCTAATTTTAATATAAAAACAATCGTGCAAGTATACTCGCGTGCAAGTGTCGTACAAAAACATGTGTTCTGCACCCCTTCATCATTTGTAATCAGCTGCAATAATTTCAAGTGCGTGAGCATTCTCTCTTGGAAAATTTGCATTTATGAATTGCAAAGGGAAGTGGGCGATTTTCATAGAAAATAAAATGAATTTTTCACGATATACCATTGAAGATACGACACTCTTTTTCTCGATAATTCATAAGTCGTTCAAACGACATGTGAATTCAAGATTTACAAATGTGTCGCTTGCAATGAATGAAACTTTGCAATTCAAATTACATTATCGCGCGTGTAACAGTAACGGTACAATATACACGTGCCTTTTCTGATGAAAACTACCGAGAGTTTCAACAAAAAATTTTTTCAAGTGTATCCCGTGTTTTTATAAAAGGTTCCGTAACTGTGTGAATGGGTTATTATTTATCATCGAGTATAAAAAGAGGAAAAAATGGATTTTATAATTTATGGAAATAATCGGTTTCAAACAGTAAATCTTTTTTTTTCATTTGAATTATTATAATTTCAGATTTCTATAGTTAAAGACTGATTAAAAAATCGAAGTTAATTTTAATAAGAAATTCGTCTCTAAAAATGATCAGCAACAAATAAAAGCGATGAATTTATTTAATTGTAAACAGTCGACACAAGAAAGAAAATATGATACATGTTCTAAAAACATGGTACTCTATTATTGAACCGATAAAGACAGATGTTGGATTTAAAGCACGCGTTCAAAATATATTAAATTCCCAGACCTTCTTTGTTGATACTGATCTCGTTAATCAAAACCCTGGCTTTTTGATGGCATCACTGCGTTAAATTTGAATCATTCGAAGAAACTGTTTATGAGACGAGCAGCCTAACGAAGGGTAATAACTGTATAGGGTCATATTTACATTTACACTCTCGGTTGTAACTCGACCCACTCGAATACACTTGATCGTTTGGCGGTGAGAACAGACTATTAAGATGAAGCCAGTGATAATCTTGAATTGAAGTTTGAAATAATGTTCGACCCAGTTGAGGGAGTTTAATTACAAAGGCTTTATAGTTTGATGTATGATATTATGCAATGTTTCAAGAAATTTTTTCTAACAAGTGCCTGAGAATTATTCATTAATTTATGTTTATACCAGTTTCACATAATTAAAGATTCTTTAATTTTTCAAATTATAATTTTAAGTATACAACAAACAATTAATTTTTTCCTCAAACAAATTTTGTACGTGAAAAATAAGAACACACGTATTTTCTTAAATTAACATAGCGATATTTTACATTTTTTACGAATATTTTAAAATTTTAAGGATTATATGAGTTTTTTGGAAATTTTGTTTTAAAAACCTTGGCATTTTTACAATTTTTGAGATATTAAGGTTTTTCTTGTTTCAGTTTATACAGTTTTATGCACTCTTTTAAAACCCACAACAAAATTTAAAAAACAAAAAATGGTGAAGTTATTTTGATATTTTTTTTAATTTTAAAAATTTTTCTCAAAAACCCCCTTTTTCCCCCTGACATTTTTAGGAATAATAGGTATTTATTTAGTCTACTTAGCATAAATTTCCCATTTAGTATTTTTTTGTTTTGTAGAAGAAAAAATTAATTTCGATTTTTTTTCAAAACCTTGACATTTTTTGCAATATGCAAGCAATTCCAGATACAAATCCAAAACTGTTATTTCTATTGAAACTGTTATTATTATTGATTTTTTGCAATATTTATGATTTTACGTTTTTTCTTATTCCAGTTTGTCAAGTTTTCTTTACTCTTTCGAAACCGATGGGAAAAATCAAGAAAGAATAAAAAATGGTCAAGCTATGTTGATTTTTTGAAAGATTAAAACACGAAATTATATCAAAAATTTTTTATGCACTTTTCCATAATCTGGACATTTTAATCTGTCCTCTGAAAAAACACTTTTGCAGCCATGACAATTGTCTAAAACATTAAAAACTCTAAAGTGCAATAGGCACTACAAAATATTACAACTAGAATTATTTTCGACTTCTGACAGGATTATTTCAACGGTTAAGTCGAATCGTAAATGAATACTCTGAATTAATAAAAATATCACTCGAAACGACGTAGTTTTCCCGCAAAAAAAAACTCAGTCCGCCTTGAATATATATTACCTATCACTGCTGAAAATTCCAACAAAAAAAAAGGTAGCTGTTTTGATAAAATTTCGTGTTTTGATTTTTCAAAAAATCAAAATAGCTTTACCATTCTTTATTCTTTCTTGGTTTTTCTCATCGGTGTTGAAAGAGTGAAAAAAAAACTTGACAAACTGGAACAAGAAAATCTCAAAAATTGTAACAATGGCAGGGTTTTCACAAAAAATCTAAATTAATTTTTTATCCCGAAAAACAAAAAATAATAAACGGGAAATTTATGCTAAGTAGACTAAATAAGTACCTATTATGCCCAAAAATGTCAGGGAAAAAAGGTGGGGTTTTTGAAAACAATTAAAAATTTTTTTTTAAATCGAAATAACTTCACCATTTTTTATTATTATAAAATTTTGTTGTAGATTTTAAAAAAGTGCAAAAAACTGTATAAACTGAAACAAAAAAACCTTAATATCTCAAAAATTGCAAAAATGGCAAGGTTTTAAAGTAAAATTTCAAAAAAACTCATTTTACCCTTAAAATTTTAAAATATTCGCACACTAGGGCAAAAAAAGCGTCTGTGGACAAATCAATTTTCAGACTAAACTACTCATCCGATTTGGATGTATTTTTAAAAATTAAAGTGTATTAAATTCCGCATCGTTACAACGGAGGACATTTTTGAAAAATTTTCTCAAACATTTTTTATTTAATAAACAAAATGAAAAAAAATTTTTTTTACTTTTCAAGACTGCCATGTAGTCAAAAAAATTTTAATTTACCGAAAATGGTCCTCATCGAGACAAAAACTCATTAAAAATTATGATTAGTAGTATTAATTTAATAAGGCAAAAATTTAAATTGTTATAAGCAAATTAGTGAACAAAAGTTATATCTTCTTTATTTGCGATATTTAAATGCACTAAACCAATATTTTCAGGAGAAAATGGAAATAAAATAATGTTAACTTAAAATTAGAAGACGTTAAACATCAATTCCTAATTGTTTATAACAATTTAATAAACATATACGAAACTAAGACATTTTTAATTAGATAGATTTAGCTTTTTCAGCAGAATTGGCTATAAATATTTCACCAATGACCTGCTGTGATAGTTTCCACTGCAACAACAATCGTGAATTATTTAAACAAATTTAATAAACAAATGCATTATTTGGCCATTTATGTGTAGATAAGCTTCGTTTTTTTTTCATCAGAATCAATAACTAGTTTCCAATGTGTCTTACTGTTTTACTTTACACTTAGGCATCAGTTAAAAATGCCTGAATTTCGTATTTGTTTATTAAATTGTTATAAACAATTAGGAATTGATGTTTAACGTCTTCTAATTTTAAGTTAACATTATTTTATTTCCATTTTCTCCTGTAAATATTGGTTTAGTCCATTTTAATGTGGCAAATAAGGAATATATAACTTTTGTTCACTATTTTGTATATAACAATTTAAATTTTTGTTTTAATAAATTAATACTGCTAGACATCATTTCTAATGAGTTTTTGCCTCGACGTGGACCATTTTCGGTAAAATAAAAAATTTTTGGACTAAATGGCAGTCTTGAAAAGTGAAAAAAAATTTTTTTCTATTTCGTTTATTAAATAAAAAATATTTGAGAAAATTATTCAAAAATGTCCTCCGTTGTAACGATGCGGAATTTATTAAACTTTAATTTTTTTAAAACGCCCGAATCGGATGAGTAGTTTAGTCTGAAAAATGATTTGTCCACAGACGCTTTTTTTGCCCTACTATGCGCCGGCCTGCATGATTTGAAATGGATTTTCGGTTTCTAACGTCCGCATCGAACCGAGGTACCAGCGTTATAATAAAAAGAAGAAGACATAAGCTAATAAAGTCAAAAATAAAAAATAAATACATAACGAAAAATAAAACAATACTGCAAAAGTATAGAGAAAATAAGAGAGAGAGGGGGAATGGATCTAAAAAAGGACCGGAAAGGGACTTCGTGGTCGCGCAAGACACCGGGCGTTCCATGCCGCGTTATACGTTTAATGATATTATATACAATGCTATCCCTCATCTTGATGGTATAGCATTATGCGATAGGAGCCGCGCACTCGGTGTACACTTATAGGTCGCGCTTCCGAGCCTCAGTTTCCAAGTCGCCCGAGGCCCCGTCGCCGACATGCGGGAACGCCTTTAGATTCTCGCCGCTCTTGCTCAGATTACCTCGGACTCGAAGCATTCAGCCTCTATTCACGTTCCCTCATTCCTTCCGTTTTTACAGTATTTATATCTCTTTATTCAAAAAGGAAATATATATAATAGCTTCATAAGCAAGATATATCCAAAATAAGAATCAACTTTAATCGAGATATTTACAAACAAATCACCAATTCAATTGCATCTTCAGTAACAGGAAGGTAGCCTAGGATTCTCGAATCCTAAAGTTTTCCTTTTTTTCATGAAAATATTTTTTTAACACTATATTTGCCAGAATTTCGCAGGGACTTTGTAAGTGGACCAAAAGCCATATTGGCGATTTTTTCCATTTCTCTCAAGAGGTTTCGCTCGGCGCGTAAGATTTTGATCGCGAAATCGCGACGAGTATCGTCGAATCATCGAGCGGCGAAACGCACTTTCGTGTGGGGCGATATATACCTATATATTCAATATATCGATATCGACGCGTTGATCTCGCACGCCGAGAGCCGGAGCCCTGGCTCTTTGAAGAAGAAACAACAAGGCCCGTTCTTTCCGAAGGAGCATACGTACACTTCGCGAACGATCGATAAAGAACGAATCGCCGGTAAATCAATCCCGGTGATCTGAGCGTTTGACATCCGATATATTCCCGGCGCAAATACATGAGTTTGGCATGGACGGTAAGCGCGAGCGCTGCAAAACGCAAGTCGATTTCGAACCGCCATACCACTTGAGGAACATTAAAAATAGGGAATCAGAAACATTGTCTTCTGAAAATGGACTATTCGGATGACGTTTCAAACGAAAAAATCTCGTTTGAAACGATTTTTTCAACAGAAAACGAAATCAATATTTCCAAAATCTCAGTTTCTAGACAAATGTGAAAAGAATAGTAGCAGCATTTGATACAAGTTTTAAAAAATTCATTAAAAAATACCCTATTTTCAATCTTCAACATTTTTTGACGGATAATAGTAACATTTGGCACTAAACAGTACCAGAAAAAGTTCCTTCGCCGTAGTACTTACGGAAGCCAGCCCTTTCTCACCCTAAAGTCTTTTTTTGTTAGATTTAGGGCGAAAAAAGAGTGACTTACGCTTGCGTTAAGAAGATAAAGAAGCTTTGGTAACTTCTAGTAGCTAAATGCTGTTATTATCCAGTGTAACTTTTTTATATCTAAATCACCCAGGTTGAAGAATTATGCATAATCTATGTATAATAAACTATGGGTAGTCATTATGCCAAAAATTATGCTTAAATTATGTATATTCAATAAATCTGAAGTTATCAAAATGTTGGAAACAGTTGAAAACTAGTTGTAATTCGTTTACAACATTTTACGCATAATTTATGCATAATTTCTTGCATAGTGACTACCCATATGTTAGTTCATTATACATAGATTATGCATAATTTTTCCACCAGGACAGGGTGCTTTTCAAAATCTTTTTTTAATATTTTTTTTTAATCTCAAAGATGAGAAAGAGGTGACTTCTGCATGCAATGAACATTTTTGGTAGCTTATGGCGTGAAATTCCATAGAATCCATCATAAAATTTTGGGTGCCACATGTGTTATGGGGATATCCTTGGATTATTTGATTACATTAAATTTTTTTCTCGGCAAAAGGACAAAGTCATATTCCATAAGTAACCATAGAATGGCAATAACGATCAGCAAAGTTTGATTTCTCTAGAAGGAACTATTGCAACGATCGTATAACGAAAGAGGAAAAGGGTTGTATATATATATATATATATATACGAGGGAAAAAGATAAAGAAAGAAAGGAAGAAAGAGAAAGACAGTGAAACGAAGGCATGGACGGATGGGCGGACCAGCCAACGGAGAAGGTATTATATGGCGGTGTACTGGGCGCAGTAAGGCAAGTTTTTATCGCAACCGCCATCTGCCGACCGATCGTCATTACCGCGCTAAGTAATCCTTCGGAAGACTCCGGCAATGCCATGCCTCGAAAGACCTGGTTCGACCCTGAGATGCACTTTTCTGTACTTCACTGTCATTTCTTTTCAGTTTACAAACGCTAACATAAGTTCTTTTACATCGCTATGCAACAGTGAAATGCATAATACTAATAAGCAATAAGTGTTTTGCAACCGAGGATGCTTCATGGTAGTAATTAAAAGTCGCGTAACTGTGCTTTACAAACTTGTCAGACAGTAATGTAAAAATGAAATGTTCTGACGAAATCTTTTTATTTGAAGGTTCGCTGGAGAACTAATTTCTTGCATTCTTAAACTCATATCATGTTTCAATGAGGGAATATCTTTTTTTATATATGCTTGAAGTTCTGAACGTTCAAATGAACGAAATTTTTATTTGATTTCATTTTAAACTCAAATTTGTTCTAAAATATTGGTTTATTAATAGAGAAACTAATTAGGAAAAGAAACGTCTTAGGGGAAGTTCTCTAAGACGAGCTAACTCCTAAGACGGTTCATTTTTGTATGAAAACATTTATATTCATCACTTATGTATGAAGATACATTTTCAGCAGAATTCTAGTTATTTTGAAAGTGTTTTTTTGCATTGGGAGTAAGTAAACGAAAACAGAAAGCAAAAATTATTTTTGTACATTAGAGAACGAACTTTTACCTGTTTTAGAAGTTGTGATTTAATAACTTTTATTGATTTGAAGGAGTAAGTTCTTTTTTTGATAGATAATTTTGTGAGAAAAATACGAAAATGTGATTTTGTAAAAAATGAAACTGTCCTGGTCACAAAAATGGTTTGGCTTAAAATTAGCTGGATAGTTTCCTGAAGTAAAAATAAACAAAAAAAGGTAATCATCTTTTAATTTTTTTCAGAAAAACAGTCTCTATTTTCCTCATTTTTAATATTTTTTTAAATTTTCCGGTGGTTTTCGAAAGAGGCTACTAAACTCCACCAAAATCTGGAAAGAAAACTCAAATATCCTAATTGAATGAAAAACAACATATTTGCACTGCCTGCCTGATTTAGAATGGATACGGTCGGAAAAATACATATTTTTTCAAAATCAAAATTTATTGCCTTTTAAACATTTTTTGAACTTATAAGCATATGAACTTTGTAAAGCAAACTCGAAACTATGATGTCAGTAATCGTTTTTGCTTATGAAGTTCCTCAAAATCGAAAATTTTCGGAAAATATGGAAAGGAGCCCGGCGCTTTCTCCTAATGATAAAGCTCATAATATTTCTCTTTATTTCGTAGATTGAACGATATTTCAAGACAAATTTGAGTTCAAAAAAAAGTTTGTTCATTTCAAAATTCAAAACTTCAGGTATATTTTTTTATATTGATACTTAAAAATGTTAGGTTTTGTCTAATTAAATACACCATCGACGGATAATATCGGACCACCTGTTTTTTGTTAGTTGCATAAAATTTCTTGATATTGGCAATACACAAATTAAAATTTTTTCCTTAAAATATCACGAAAGGTGTCATAAATTGACCTCAAGATGAAATGTTTTTGTCAATTTTTGAGCAAGATATCGTGAAAAAAGTAAATATTTGAACCTTTTCCTACATTATGAATAACTCCCGAAATAACTGGCGTTTTTAGATTTTCTTGCGCTCATTTTAAAGGTAAATTTACGAACAATATAAACAACGTATTAAAAAAAATTAAACTAATTTTTCCCTAGATTCTGTCAAAGTCTAAAATTAGTACAAAAAAGTCGTAAAAATTAAAACTTGCAAAATTATTTATAAGAAAATACTAAAAATAATTATATTCTATTTTTTAAGAAAATTTAATCAATTCTTGCAGGTTGTCACTATTATATATTTAAAAAATTTTTTTTTTCAGTAAAAGAATTTTCACAATTTTTAGGACTTTTTTGTTCTAAGTTTAGATTTTTGCAGGATCTAAGAAAAAATTAGTATAATTTTGTTGATACGTTGATTATATTCTACGTAAATTTACCTTTAAAATGAATAGAAGAACATTTAAAAACGACAACTATTTCGGGAATTCTTCATAATTTAAGAAAAGTTTGAAATTTTGACTTTTTTCACAATATCTTCCTCAAAAATTGACAAAAACATTTCACCTTAGGGCTAATTATTTATGCCGAATTTTGACGATTTCGTGATATTTTAAGGAAAAAATTTTAATGTGAGTATTGTCTGTATGCAACTAACAAAAAACAGGAGGTCCGATACTATCCATCGGTTGTGCACACTGAAAAAAATGATTAGTTGGGCCAACTATTTAGTTTGTAAGATATGGTACTGCTATTTTATTAGTTGGGACAACCATTGTATTAGTTGCAGTAACTATTCAATTAGTACTAGCAACTAATAAAATGGTTGTTTCCCTTAATAAAATAGCAGTCACATCTTAGAAACTAAGTTGTTGGCCCAACTAACCACTATTTTCAGTGTATCGCCTGATAGGATTTTACTGTAGAAACCTCTAAAATAATTATCGAAACTAAACTCGTCTTTCATTATTTGATTTCCGTGGTAAATTGTTTGTCTGAATACAAAATTTTGTTAAGAAGAAACAGTTTCTCACAGACTATATCAAGGTCTCTCCTTCGTTTTACGCAATTATATGTATCTGCTCCGCATATTTTGCGATAAGAAATACAAGAAATCAATCGATCCCTCGTTCTTCTGGTTGCGCTACAGTCAGGATTCAACGATGCATAGCGGAAATCGTTTCGCATCGTTAGTATAAGCGAGCATGTTCGGGTTTAAACCACTTTTACTGTTGCCGGTAGATTTCTTGTTAAAGGTACTCGAATGAATTAAAAGACTTGGTTATGTATCATAAAATAAGATTTAAATGATATTTACCACAATTAATTGATTGATTTGCTGTTGTACATGTTGAAAACTTTTAAATATTTGTAATCTTTCACTTCTAATACATCAATATCATTTAATATTTGCTTTTTAAATTGGATGTAAGGACCATTTGAAAATAAATACCGGCAACTTTTCTATTTGTTACCGCACTTTCCCATTAGTAAAATAATACCTTTTTTACAAAAGAAACTCGATTTCTTTCGGTTCACTATAATAAATTTGACTGATCTTAAACCATAAAATAATTCATTTCACGCTACTGGAAAGAAGGTAGTTCGACTTACTTTAGAAAAATCCCTAAATCACTCGGACAGGTTGGAGCATTATTATCATGATCATCTAAATTGTGGAACTTACCTGAAACAGAAAAAACAACAGATTCTATTAGGATAAGTAGCTTTGTTATCTCCAAATAAAGAATTATTGCAAAAAAAATAATTTTAGTCCCAAAGTATTTTCATCTTTCGCATCATTACTTATTCTTAAAACAGGATAGGTTTGCTCAAATACAAATAATCTGATATTATTCAATTACGAATGTTTCCATTGCATACAAACGAATTTCCTAATGACCAATTTCACAGTGCATCAGCTTGTTTTAATTACTCTTTAATGACACCACATTCATCTTCAGTACCTTTCTGCAAATTCTTTTACTTTTCTCTTTTGCTAACCCGTGTGCAAAAAGAAGTAACCACCGTGTCTCTCTAGCGTATCAGTTAATCGAGAATAATAATGCCGAAGGTGCTGAAGGAATCAACGAAACTGAAAAATTCTCTCTCTTAATTGATTGTTCAATTATCAACGACGATCGCAAATTTATCGCTTACGCGAGTTCAAGTTTGAGTAATTATCCCGCCCAGCGATTGAAGCGTGCTTAGATCTCATCAGTAGCCTTATCATCATAATTTTTGAGAAATGAGAATAATGATTTAGTACTTAATTAGGTGTGTACTTATCTCCATTGTAAATGTAAGTGGCAATTAAACGAGGAGTTGCATATTTATAATCCAACTGCATTATCAATCGTATGATCTACAGAACAAATGCAGTATATAAGTAGTTAAGCACTATTTACACGCACAAAAAATAATCATGTTGATATTTCATAATTTAGATTGTATAATTAAAAAATGGAAATATGGCAAGAAAAAATAATTTAATGCTTCCTACCCATAAAAGTGTATACAAAACAGAACATTGTTTCGCATTAGGACAGAACAAGTTTTCAGTGTTGGGGAGTGAGGTAATTTCGGTCCGAATGAGTTCCGTCCATAAATCCGAGGCCTCAAGTCACTTCTGACCTTAATGGCACACTCAGAACTAAAACATTTCTGGTTTAAAAAATGCGCATAATGAAGGAAGAACCGTTTCAGGTATAAAAATGTCTGGAGGTGGAGTCTCACCAAAAAAAATTTGTTACGAGAGGGCATCTAATATGGGATTCTAGCCAAAGATTTTAACACAAATATATTGAAAGAGAAGTACACACACGAAGGCAAATGTAAAGACACGCAATATTGAACAGGTGCCACACGCTGGGGCGCCCACCATAAGCCGGTTAATGGGGTTTTCTCGGTTTAGTCGTCTTTCACCGAGAGCCCTCGTGATAATTGTCGCATAAAGTTGGCACATTATTGCATTATGGGTTTTCGTGGCGACATTATAGTTTCGTTTCCAAGGGGTCATATAAGGGCGGCCCCACGCAATATCAGTTTCTTTCGAATTCCAATCTCAGAAATCAAAGGAACGATGATTATTACGATTAAGATTATAGGCCTCCTTCATTAAATAATTCCGCAAAAAAAATATTTAAATATTCTTTGGGAAAGAGGTACTTTGTCTTTGGATGTAATTTTACCATAATAAATGATGTAATATGCAATGGACCACCGAAATAAGTTATTCACTTCAGAGGCCATCAATCTCATCAGAGGCACGGGTTCGGTTTCTTTTTCCAGGCGCATATCAGTTGCGGCACTCTTTGCACTTAATCCTCCTGAAACCTTTGGACCTTTAAAGGACCTGCCTGTGCAGGACGAGCCGGAACGAAATCGCGAATGAGGGACTTGCGTTCCATTCGAAATTCCAATGAGTCTTCAGGACAAACAAAAAGCATTAGCGTCTATCTTTTCGTATTTTAAAAGCGTCTTCGACTTTTCTGGCCTCTTTAAATCGATGTCACACCGCCCCCGTGGCTAAACGCAAGCCAAATTCAATTCTCAAATTTTTCTAAAAGATGATAATTGCTGATTTTAGTTGGACCAGATTTATCGACATTTTTAACGCAATTAAACTATAAGAACTCAAGTTGATGACTAGGATTTATTTCAATCAACAATATATTTCTCTATTTGCCAAAATCCCTGATGATTCTCTGTGGTGAATGGACCACCAGAAAGACAACCAATAAGATCATCGACAACTTAAAATTGCTTGCTAGAAAATGGAAATCGATTTGGGCCTTCTATCTTATTCCTTTTATATTAGTTGAAATTAAAAATAATATATGTAAATCATATTTGAGAAGCAGTGCCTTTCCAATGTTTGCTGAACAACTCGAGGTGGACGAAAGCCGACATCTCCAGAGACGCGTAAAGAAGGCTCTAAAAGCCAGGCAATCGTGGGAGGCAGGCGACATCACCAAAAGATCCTTAGCCTCTTGAACCTTTTTGGCGGCTGAAGATCACAAGGGCCGAACGTAGAACGAGAGCTTTATCTTGGAATCGCGGCTTGCGCGTTGGCGGACAAGGCGCTTTCTAAATCATTCTTCTTTCTCACGGATGGTAGAAACGACGACGAAAGACACAACTGTGACAATGTCGCCAAGCGACGACCGGTCTATCATGTTCCATTATCGAATCGTTTTACAGCCGCCGGCTAACTGGGTTATAATTGCGGCTTCTAACTTGTGTTGGTAGCATATGTGACTATATTTATGTTTGCCTGTCGAAAAACACTATGAATAAAACCACCATATAATCGGCTTATAAAGTCTCTCAGACGCGCTGACGTCAAACGACTCTCAATTTTACGTTTAAAATTAATTTCTTTTTCTACACTGAGAAAAAAATACTTTTGAATCCATAGCATATTCTATTACTATCTGCCAAAAGCAAATGCTATTGATTTAAAATAATATACCATAGAATTTACAGTATCATTGTTGATTAAAAAACGGTAAAAATTGATTGATTCAACTGATTGAATTGACTGATTCAACAGCGATGCTACGAACTCCAGAGCATATTATTTGAAACCTAAAGCATCTGCTTTTGGCAGATCGCAATAGCATATGCTCTAGATTTAAAAGTTTTTTTTCCTCAGTGTAGCGTGTCGCCAAACAACAATTTTAAGAACTTCTGCAGGTTTTCCCAATTTTAGGCAGATTAAAGGATATCTCGATTCTGGTTGAGAAGCAGAGTTTCCGAATCTGAGAACGAAATCGGAGAATCTAGATTCCTTTTGGTAACTGAAATAATAATTATCATCACAGCTGTGATTTCTGAGTTTTGATTATCGGGAATGAAAGGATGCGGTCTGTGCTTTAACCGACTTCCGCAACTGGTTGCCCGCATCCTCTTAAAATATTCCATGAAGAAGACCGCGATCTTATCAAAAGACGTAATTAAGGACCGTCTTAACTCCAGAGAAGTGAAAGTGGAACACTTGATGTGATAATCTCACAAAATGTGTTTTTTACAACTTATTCCTTATATAATTAAGGTATATAATAATCAAGCATGTTATATTCCCATATTTCAATTTATAAATAAAATGAGAACCTCTGAAGGGTCGATTCATTCCATACTTGATCTCGATAGTGGGCGGTGTGTGGTTCCACACTCTGAGAAACATACCACTTGGACCGTTCATCTGTTTATGGTTCACCTCTTTTTATTCCCTTTTGACTGTTTTTAGCATCCTTATCTTTCCTCCTCTTCCTCCCACCGTGTCCCTGATGACGAAGCAGATTCACTATTGACGTAATCCATTTGGCCAATGGCGATAAAGGGCAAAGTCCTACGTGCAGAAATCACGAACAGGTACTCGGAATTTCTCCCTTTACCTCGACGACATATCGTCCGACGTGACTCTACAGAAAACACGATCAGGAATGCCGCCCTGATCTTGAAGAATGTCGACGATCGATACCAGTTGACCGCCCTGTCTACGATCAACTGTGTTTTCTCTCAGTTTCCGAGCGATACGTCGTTTATCTGCAAGACGAATGATTGAAAATGGATGAAACTGGCGCATTCGACCTGCTGAAACTCATTCGTATCGTCTGCGATCGCCATTTTATTCGCAACCGTGACCTCTGTGGCACATTTTATTGCAAAATATGCTAGATGCACAGTAATACAGAAATCTGACTTTCAGTTACAAATATTGACTGACTTTCAGATGTAACCTAAAGAAACCTAGTGAAAATGACTTTCAGCCTTGAATTATATGATTAAAGTCATATGTGATTAAAGTCACAAAGTTATCATGGTTGACATTATTTCAATTCCTTTGTTGAAAGTCAACCTTTGTTGAAAGTCAACCTCTGTTGAATTTTGCCAAAAAATTTCTCTGTTTGTTTTGACATTATTAAATTATTTTATTATCATTGTTCCACATTTTAAGGAACAAATAATAATTAAAATCTGAAATATATCATAAAAATTTTTACCCGTCGGTGGGAATGGAACTCAGAACTCTCAGCTTCAAATACTTTTTTTTGTAACAAAATTTATTGATCTGCATTAAAAATAGTACAAAAGATATTTACAAGGTATATAACATTTTGCACAGTCCTTTATTATTATAGTACGTATTTCCTGCTAATAAATATAGCTTAATCTACCAAATAATTTTTTATAACATACACGGTAAAAAGTAAATGACAGAAAATGCTATTTAAAATTGACAGATGTGCCTTGGAATTCCAAAATAGCACTTTGTAATACTTTAAATTAGTACTTTTACCATTTAATTGTACAGAGCTAACTCTAAATTAGACAGTGACACTTTCCTATTTAAAATAGCACTTTGAATTATTTTAAATTAAGACTTTTACTATTTTAAATAGGAAAGTATCACCATCTAATTTAGAGTTAGCTCTTTGTACAATTTAAATCGTAGAAATTCTAATGCTAATTTTCATAGATATAT
>JBAGKK010000170.1:42833-57431 GCA_037177015.1 Euceroptres primus
AAAAGCACAATAAGGAGGAGACAGTTAAATATGAGGAACGACTTAATTCCATCGAGACACTCTTGGAACGTGTCGCGGAGCGAAGGAAAGCAAAAATCCCTGAAAGGATGGAGAAACGTGAGAGGATTTAATATTAAAAAAAAAAATTAAGGAAAGCCGTCCAGAAGTATTATCTCAAAGCAGTCAGAACGGTCCTGCATCACAAAGACAGTAGAGGATATACCTTCGATCCGCGACGTCGCTCCTTAATTATTTAACGTCTAATCTATAAGAGATACAAAGGAGAAACCTTCTAGGAANNNNATATGTATTACTTCGCTTCCATTTAGACCTAAAGATTGTAGATTTAAGAAATTAGTACTTAAGAAATGAAATAATCGGTACTTGCGCGTACCCCGAGAACGAGCGTGACCTTAGGGTCTTCTCACCGAGGGTAGCCCCGGTCTTTTGGTGGTAGAGACTGAAACGAGGATAGCGGCTACAGTTGTGGCTATCGATATGTTTGCAGCGGACCATTACAAAGACGATTTGATCCAAGTCAGTAGGTGGAGCCTTGGAGACCGGCACTCGCGCAGCCTAAGCCACGTATCTAACATCACCTTCTCTATATATTACCTTAACTCACTACGTGTTTATATATGCCAACATATATACACATGTATATATGTATGTATACTTATACATACATATACACATACAAAATATACATATATTATCGTTAAATTATGTATAAACTCGAGAGAAAATGCACCGTGCGTCTTCCGATTCAAAAAGTACTAATTTTTATGCCAGTCGTTTAGGGAAACTCACCTCTGAACAATTTTGAAATATTCACTTCATGGAGTCGTTTACTGATGGGGGAGATGTAAAATTGTATGTGGTAAGAGAAAAAAAAAAGGATAAGTGGTGGAGATTGAACCTCGGACGTTTAGCTAGCAGTTCTTCGGTTTTTGCGCGCTACCAAATTTCTTTGAGATTCTGTTTTGAATTATTTTTATTTTCGCAAGGTAATTAAGTTTTGGCGTATATAATGCAGAGATCAGTTAACTATGAGAAAAGATAATTATGCTTACTTCCTAACAAACAACTGATCCCGCAAAGATAATGGATCAAGAGGTTTAGCAAAACGAAATGAATTACCCAAGTTTAAGGACGTCATTTCAGCTAAAGCAAAGAAATTTTGAAAGGAAGCTGAGACGGTTTGAATTACCTTAAAAAATATTCTATTAAATAATTATGAATACAAACAAAAATTAAGGGTATGTCACATTTATCCGATCCTTACTTTACCTTTTACCATTTACCTTACTTACCATTTATTCTTTTTTTTCTCGCCAAACTGATGTCCACACGAAATGAGATATCGAGTTGAAAACTTGGGGAATTAAATAAAAAGTATCTAAGAAGGTTTGTATAGTCTTAAATATTTATAACACTGCAAAAAAATTTTTCTTGAAAACATTTTTTTGCAATTATAAATATTTAAGGCAATATAAACCTTCCTTAATGCTTTTTATTTAATACCCCAAATTTTCAACTATAGATATGTACACTGAAACCTCCATTTATGACGGGTTTCGGGGGTTGCCTGAATGGCCTTCGCCTAAATCGATCTATCTATAAACGTAAACAAGTCAGAGCCGTATGAACTATTTCTGTTTGACTTTTGTCACGAGTAAAAAATATTTTTTAAATAAAAGTTTAATTTAACGTTTACCTTAATGTTAAGTTTGATCTAGTTATTATTTATTAATTATTACACATAACGCATAACCAAAATACTGAAAACGAACTGATAGGAGCGGACGGAATTCAACGCGTGGACTACTGCGTCACTATTGCGCACTTTGTTGCTACACTACTTGCGCGACACCGCTGAGTTCCGAGCTTAGCTTTCCTCGTCCCCTTGGACCCCTTACCGAGAAACAAATTCCTGGAAGTCTCTTCTCGAGGCGACTTCAACAGAGGTTTCAGTGTATCTTATTTCATGATGTCCCGGAAGTTAAAACCGCAATGTAAAAATTTCAAAAAAATGAAAGTTGTACTAAATTCTGCTAAACTTGTGCTGATTTGTGCCAAGAACAATTTTTCAAAAAATTAAAAATTACGAATAAAATTTTGAAAAAGTTTCTTTTCCCAGAACCACAACAATTTTTTTTCAATTCGAAGTAATGTGCTAGGTAGCTTTAAGTATATATAAATTTATGCTGCAAACTAAAATTCAAAAATCGTAACTATTTTTTTTTTAACTCAAAAGATAAAAGAATAATTCCAAAATGTTCACATTTCGACAAAGCAAAGGTTGTGCTGAGTTTTGCTCGAGGAAGCGAATACTTTTCTCATTTGGCAAAATTTCGTGTCTCCAAACGTTTTCGATACAAAATCCAAATTTGAAAACCTCAATAATGAAATGTTTGAAAATCGTTCCAACAAATTTAAGGGTTTCCGGGAACTAATATTTCAATATAGACTAGAAATTTAAATCTCTTACATACGAAAATTCTTGGAGTTTAAACAAAATATTAATGGCTTGGGATGCGTCCGCAATACAACACTCTGTTAAACCTCCAGCACGTTTATTCAAAACCCTCGACAACACTTTTACAAAAACAATCTAACAGAGAACGACCAAAGCGATTTTCGTAGAACGTCACTTGACAAAAAAACACATTCGGAACTAAAAAAAAACAACCGCGCATTAGCCAAATCGATCGTATGATCTATAAACGAATGGTGGCAGCACCTCTCGGAATCGTTCAAAGTTTTGCTTTAAATCTCAACACTCCCTCCCTTTGACGATTTAAAATTAATACTACAGACTTCCAATTTACAAAAGCGAATAAGACAAATTGAAGAAAAATAATTCTTTCGTGTAAGTAATTAACTCTACAATGAAATATGACAATGTTTTAATTTCGGCAGTCTCTTTTCTTTTACATTGGTCTCTCGTGTGTCTCGGTACATCTATACATGCAGTTGTCAGTTTCATCTGTGAACATAAATACATTAAATATTAATTCCATATATATTTGACAACATCTATAATCAGATCATATTATTTAATAAAATCTAAATTCATCATCTTGTTTCTGTAATATAAGTAATCTGTAATATAAGTGTCTAGTGCCAATGACTTTGTCATGATATCGGCTAAATTTTGCTTGGTTGCTATCCATCTGACTTTGACTTTGCCTAGATTTACACATTGTTTAACGAAGTCTCCGTGAGTTTCAGCCATATGTTTCCTGCTTCCAGGTTTCTCTCTGATAAACAAGCGTTGGTATCATTTAGATCGTCGTAGAACGTTTTAAGGTTATGGCTTCCGTACATTTCTGTACAGTCTCCAGCGGATCTGTTGTCGCACCATATAATCACTGCAAAAAATGTTTTACCAATGACATATCGAATTGATTTATCCATCGATATCAATTCTTGACTTGCGTCACTCATAGCTAAATATTCAGCTTAACAAGTTGAGAGAGTTACATAGGACTCTTTGCAGCTTCTCCAGGCGACGATGTCTCCGAACAACTTAATCACATAGCCTCCTGTAGACGTCGAATCTTTACAGTCTCGAAAACTTGCATCAGTCAGTGCTTCGAGACTTTCAGTTTCTGCTTTGTATGTCAAACCTAAATCTTTGGTTTCTCGTAGATACCTAAATACTCGTTTCATGTCCATCCAGTCTTCTTCAGTGGGCTCTGTTTGCTTCCTCGCTAGATAGTTTACCGCAAATGTTATGTCAGGTCGAGTGGCATTCGCCAAATACATCAAACTTCCAATAGCCTCTCGATAAGGTACTCTCTTCATTTCGTGTCGTGATTCTTCATCTGTCTGCACGTTTTCTTCAAGTTTCTTCTTTTTGTTTTTGTTGCTCGCTTGTCTCGTTACCATTGGCGTGTTTTGTGGTTTACACTCTTTCATGTTGAATCTTTCAAGAATACTTTCTGTGTACAAGACTTGATGAACTCTTAGACATTTTGTCTCCTTGTTTCTTTCGATGGTTATTCCTATAAACCTCTTCGGTTCACCTAGATCTTTCATATCAAACACTTTTCCTAGGCAATTTTTTACTTCCCTTAGTTTGTTCTCATCATCGCTTGCGATCAGCATGTCATCTACGTACAACAGTATGAGTGCCATCTTTCCTCCTTTTCTCCATGTGAATATGCACGGTTCATGCAAATCTTTTTCGAATCCAAGCTGTTGTAATTCTTCCGAAAATCTTTTTTTGGACGAAAATCTTTTTTTTTCCGAAAATCATTTCTTTGGACTTACCTTTAAACCGTAAAGTGCCCTTTCCAATTTGCATATCTTCGTCCTTTTCGTATGTACATCGACTTTTAGTCCTTCGGGTATTTCCATATATACTTCTTCATTTAATATCCCATTTAAAAATGCGGTTTTTACGTCCATTTGACAAGCATGTAGTTCAAGTTTATTCATGATAGATAATACCGATCGAACTATTGACAGTCTGGAAACTGGAGCATATATCTTCTTTAAATCATAAGTATTTTTGCCTTTAAAGCCTCTGGTTACCAATCTTGCTTTATATCTAATTGATCCATCGGCTTCAAATTTTCTTTTGAAGATCCACCTTGAATCAATAATATTTGCTCTTTTCCCTTCAGACATTGTTTGATGTCTATCGACTAATTTCCAAATTTTATTATGATCCATGGAATTAAGTTCTTCTTTCACTGCTTCCATCCAATTTAAGTTTTCTTTGCTCGACACAGCTTCATAATTTGATGGATCTCTATTTTTGCTAACAAGCAATAGATTAGTTGATCTTCTTGGTTTTGTTTTTCATTTTCTGTTTCTACAGCATAATTAGCAAAACTTATATCAACTATTGGATGTGCAGTTAGAGCTGTTATCTTTCTACCTTCCGACGTGTTTCTTATTTTGGTTTTACGTCTTGTCACAGGGCCTTTTTCTTCCTTTTGTATATTACTCTGTATTTTTTTTCGTCTTTCCTGAGTTTGTTTTCTTGACCTTCCTTTTTTTTTAGGCTGTTCACTTTCTTGGTCTAATTTTAATTCTTCGTCCTCTTCAAACGTTTTCATCCAATTCCAATCTTGTTCGATTTCAGCTTCTTTTACTTCTGTCAACTGTTCATTATCGTTTAAATGTTTAGTTCTATAAACATCTCGATAGACCAATTTTTCGTTGAATTTGACGTGTCGGGATTCTATAAATCTTCTAGTTCTAGGATGCCACAAGATGTAACCTGAACCTTTATATCCGACTGGAACAGCTTTTATTGCTCTGGCATCAAACTTTTTACCAGGCTTTAATAATTTGATGTAACCAATGCATCCGAATCTTTTAATCTGATCAAAATGACAACTCATTTCCGGTGCATATCTTTTGAGTGGAGTGTCATACTTGATTGATTTATGAGGAGTTCTGTTGTATGCATGTACAGCGGCATCGACAGCTAGTTCCCTCATACTTTTAGGCAAACCAAAATCGAACATGTATGCTCTTATTTTCTCTTGAATTGTCCTATTCCATTTTTCTGGAACTCCATTATGTTCCGGTGTGTATGGTGATGCAAAGTCAGATTCTATCTTTTCTTCCTTTAATATTTTTGCAAATTTTCCTCCAGTGTATTCTGTGCCTTGATCTGACTTTATATAACATACCTTTTCATCTCTGCCTAGCAGATTTCTTGCTTGTACGAGAAATCTTTCCAAAGCTTCTCCGGATTCATCCTTCGTCTTTAAAGTGTATGCTTTTGCTAATCGAGAATAATTATCTATGAATGAAATAATGAATCTCTTTTGTCCAGGGTAGGATATTGGTTTTATTGGTCCCATGATGTCCGTGTGTGATTCTCCCTCCCAATCGCTGAATAATTGTTATTGACTTTCGCAACATCTCCCTCCGAGTGTGACAAGCTTGCGACTTCTCCTTCCGGATTTGGTGAACCCACAATTTCTCCCTCCGAAATCGATCTTCCTTCATTGTCATTTTCATTCTGCGATTGTTCTGCTGCTTCATAATACGTAACTAGTCTTGCTTTACAACTATAGTCTTCATATACTCTATCTTTGTCATCTTTGTCATCTCACTCTTTGTCTTTTCTGATTCTGAAACGCACTGTCCAATTCGGTTTATCATAGTTACCAATAAAAAGAACTCGATTTGTTCTTTTATCGAATACTTTGAATTTTTTATCATCTAAATAGATGCTGAATCCTGCGTCAGCTAATTTTCTTAACGATAATAAATTCTGATACATCTTTTGCTGCTATCACATCAGTCAATTTAACTATCTTCTTATCTGTTTTATTTGGCTGTAGTAGTAGGTCTCCTCTGCCAACTATTTTTATATCAGCAAATTCATTTTTGTTCACGCTTTTGATAATTCCATCCTTGCATTTTTTAAACTCATTCAGTATCATACTTTTATTTACTATGTGATCTGTTGCCCCTGAGTATGCTATAAAATCAATAAATTCATTGGAGTTTGATAAATTTTGACTCTTACCTGTCGATGATGACGTTGACTTATTTTCCTCTTCGGTGTCGCTTCCACAGCGCTGTTCTGAGGAGACTCGTTCGGCTGCTGCTCTTCTCAACTTTCCTTTTTCTTTATTGAGTCCTCTTTTGATTATTTTACCTTTCTTGTTTATCTGAATGTTGTTCTTCTCATACTTTTTACCTTTAGATTTTGCAGATGAATGCTTCTGACGATCATAATCTTGATTTTTGTAGTGCTTCTTATATTTCTTCACGCGTGTATCCTTTTCATCGCTGGAATCTGGAAATCATACGGGCAATCGTCTCCCTTGTGCCTTTTAATCGATTTGCAAATCGTAGCAAATTTAATCGTAGCAAAACCACCTCTCTTTATTTTTAAGTGGACAATCTTTTGCAAAATGTCCTTCTTCATTGCATCTATAACACTTGCTTTCACGACCTCTATTTGAGTGTATTTTAGCCCTAAGAGCTTTACTTTCTCCCTTAGCTTCAGTTTTCTTTTCAGCTTCAAGTTGCATTATAAATGATCTGATCTCACCTAGGCTCATCTCTGTCGAAGTAGTCTGTCTCTTCAGCAAATCGGCGCTTCGTAGTTCTGGCAGCACTGGTACTACGGCTTGATAAAAGGATGATCGCTTTTCTTGTTCAGTTAGTGGCACTGTATCTTCACACATCTCATACTCCCGTACTATTGTGTCAAAGCGTTCGCAGAAGTCATCAACTTTTTCATCTTCTTTCATCTTGATTAAATGTAGTCGAGTTCTCACAGAAGTATGGGTAACATTCACTTCACTCTTCTTACATTCTCGTAGCCTTTTCAGAAGTTCTTTAGGGTTGCCTTCCTTGACGGCCTTTTTATGATAATGCTCGTCCAAACGGTTGATTATTATATCCCGAACAAGATCGTCTCTCTCTTTGTTAGTTGATTCTGAAAAATTCTCTGAATTTTTTATATTTGGATCAATAATATCTAGTAGACCGCTAGTTCTCAATTCTGATTTCAGATAGTCCATCCAAAGATCGAAGTTAGATTTCTGAGTCAACTTGTATTCTCTCTTAATATTCACCTTTGCAGTAACCAATTCTTCTTTAATCGTCTTCTTTAAAGTCTTTATATCTTGTCCATCAACCTCGTTCCCTTCTTTTCCGGTAACTTCATTCATCCTCTTCTTCTTGACGCTGGGTTCTCTGGCTTCATCAGCTTGACTTGCATCCAAGTTCAAATTCACGATGCTCCCATTCGAGAATGCATCCTTTGAACCAATCACATCTCCTTCTATCTCAGACAAGGTTTTTCGCTTACCTTCATATGAAATCTTGCCTGAACCGCCTTTGGCTTCAACAATTTCCAAACTCTGCAATCTGCGTTTCTCAGCTTCTAAATTATTTTGAGAAATCTTGTCTATCTTATCCATCATCTCTTTAGTTGCTTTTATTACTTTGTCCATTGTTGACAAAGATCTATTCAACTTCTCCGATGCAGCTTCACCTCTAGTTATCAATGCCTCGAGTGGACTAAAAGTAACAAAATCCTCTTTATTCCATTTATGTAACTTCAAATTGCTCTTGAGAACTGG
This sequence comes from Euceroptres primus, assembly GCA_037177015.1. Classification (NCBI taxonomy): domain Eukaryota; kingdom Metazoa; phylum Arthropoda; class Insecta; order Hymenoptera; family Figitidae; genus Euceroptres; species Euceroptres primus. The sequence continues at coordinate 50,906 of JBAGKK010000170.1, forward strand.
CTTTCCATTAAGCTCGTTCGTCTCTGCTGTGAAATAAAACTCTAAATTAATGCCTGTGTTACTTTCTATATATCTAAGGCCTAAGCATCTAATCATCTATCATCTCAAATCATCCACGTCTATCATCTACATCTATATTTCACAGCCATCAACAAACTTATAAGTTTGATTGAGCCTGGCAAGAAAAATATCCATATCGGAGAATCTTCTAAACATAAAAAAAAATAAAAAATATGAATAAATCTCTTACTTCCACTCATTTCGTTATTCATATTATTTTCTTCTTCATTTTGGCTCTCAAAAACTTCGGAGTCATTAGTCTCGTTTTCTTCTATTTGATGGTCTCCATCACTCATAATCAACGAGAGCTTGTTTTAATTCTCCAGTGGACGTTGTTTCCGCCATACTCATCCTGGATTTCTAAAACAGGCTTTTTAGTTAAAAATCTATCATACAATTATTTCATCAAGTGCTCTTCCACGTAAAAAACATTGTATGTCATCAGAAATTTTCATCTCTATTTCAGGCATCAGTCAAGACGGCGTCCCATAAAACTCGAAACAAGAAACACTACGGGACTCTAACGAAATCGCATTGATTTCTATAGTTAACAATAAAATTTATTGCACAGCAAGTTCCTTCCATTGTTAATCCCGGATTTAAAAAAATTCTTTAATCAACCTCTATTTGACTTCTATTAGATATTATTGATTGATTGATTATTGATGATGCATCAGTTCGTTTTCAGTATTTTGGTTATGCGCTCTATATAATAATTCATAAATAATAACTACATAAAACTTAACAGTAAATTAAACTTATATTTAAAAAATATTTTTCACTCATGACAAAAATCAAACAGAAATAGTTCATACGGCCTTGACGTGTTTACGTTTAGAGACTTCTGATTTAAGTCCAAGGCCATCCCCGAAACCGGACTTAAATCGGAAGAGTTAAATATAAATATATAAAATAAATAAATATACATATAAAATATACGACAGTGTTAAATGTTTTGCAGACTTCAATAAACAATAAACCTACATTTTTTATACAACACTAAAAATTTAAACATATTGTTTATTCATGCCTCTGCTTTCATTAAAAATGTTTTGCCAATAAAAAATGCAGCGGCTTATTTGTTTACATCAGTACATTCTTCTTTGATGTGCAAGAAAAATCGATCTCAAAAAACTTAATTTTCTGACCTGGAAAACCTGGAAAAGACCATGAATTGTGTTCCAAGGAATTTGTTAAGGAAGAATTGGACATACAGTAAAAAAAAAGTTAATCTGTGCGTTAATTTCCTTAGTTTTTAATAGTAAAAAGAAATTTTTATTGAATGTTTTTCAGTGGAAGTGTGAACAATTTCATCCCAAATAAAATGAAATTGTTCACACTTTCACTAAAAAAAAATTGACATAAAAAGTGTTTGCCATGAAATACGAAGGAAATGAACGCTTGGACTAACTTTTTCCGATTATGTGTCCAATTCCTCATTAAACGAAAAATAAAAAAAAAGATAAGTGGTGGGTTTCGAACCCCGAACGTCTGACCAGAATTTTAACGGTTTTTTCCATGCTGCCAAACTTGTTCGCATTGTTTTGGATATTCAGTTTTGGTAGCTACCGAAGAAGCAATTAATTACTTAAAACACTCAATTTTTTATTGATTTTTTAAAGCTATTTAAAAAATATTTGGAACAATTGTATTTGAGAGATAAAAGATGAGTCTTACACAATTTAAGAATAATTTTATACCAGGTGGGTTTTTTATAAACTGATAATTTTCTCAGTCGTAAGTTCTTTTCAGGAATTTTATAAGTACATAATTTCAACTGGTTCAAAGAAAAAAAAGTACAACAAGCGAAACGAAGAAAAACGAAAACATTAATTATGGCTCATGTGATTGGAAGCGCGTGATTGCCAACACTTTTTGAATTGGAGACGTCGGCTGCTCTATATCCAAATCGATATGAATGTAAGATATTGATATGGGTGTAACGAATTTTTTATATTAAATCCGTGGTACTGGCTGATTGCTTAATTTGTTCCTTTGTTTAACACCCACTTCGTCCTAACAAATGCACACTTTTCGCTGAAAGCAGAAGTCATTTCCAAACTTTGATTCATTAAAAATTTTGAAATATATCCTTTATTAAGATTCGTTAAAAGATTTATAAAAAGTAGATGAATTCAAATATTGTAAACTTGATTTGAAAAGTGTGCTGAGCAAGGACTTCAGTGGATCGGCAGGGTGAACACGAATGCTATATCTAAGCTCGTCATATTTAATATTTCTATTAAATAGCGATTCAGTAGCTCACTTTTAACAATAGTGCATGCAATTTTGACCAAGCCTATAAGTTTTGCAAGCCTTAGTTATAATAAAATTTGATCCAGGATATAATTATAATTGAAAAATAATCGAATGTTAATAATCGAATCTTAATAAAGTATTGAAGAATTAAAGAAAATATAAAAATTGTATCAGAAAGGATGAAACTTGTGGGCATCAATGCATGAAATAGATTAACTGGTTTGTTCTTGCAACCACTTTAGTGAGTTGATTCTTCACCAGTTAGGATTTTACAGTAGAGCTTGTTACAGCAATTTATAAGGAAGTGAAAAAACGTAATGTCATGGCTAATATAATTCATTTAAATTATAATAAATAAAGTTGGATTACAGTGAGATTACGTTTGCTCGCATAGACGATTTATTTCCTAGTTCTTATTCGTACTTTTTGAGATTTTGGTTTGCATGCCTGTTTTTTTTAGGCGATATAATATATAAGTTATTCAGTGAACACCTTTTTGAACAGATTTGTGTCATTAAGTTTGACAGTTTTAAGGAGGTGTTTGCTTTTGTATGGATCTAGTTTTCATAAGTTGCATGCTGAGTGTTTAAGATTCTACTTTTAGACTCTTCAATGAATTCCTCTCACTTCACCATCATCGATCATTTTTTAAAAATAATAAATAAAAAGACATGAAGTTTTAGATTAGAAATTTAATTTACGATTTGATTTACAATTGAGGATGGTGAAGAGAGACGAGATTTGCATGATGCATGTGTTATTTGCACCTGTTTTTAGAGTAACTCACAGATTTTCCTGGGTGTTAAAGATAAACTGTAGAGTGTCAGAGTCAGATTAATTCGATTCTTGACACTTTGCGTATTAGAAGTAGAATCGTGAATTTTTTAGAGTATAGTTCTAGAGGCGGAATTTTGACTTGTAATGTGGGAAAGTATAAACAGTGCCACAGAAAAATCGAGGATATGCAAACGTTACAAACAGTTGACAACTAATAAATGAAAACTATGTACCATTGGGCAACATTTTGATGCAATTTTCAAGTTCATGTTGATGCCTAGGTATTTTGTTCGTGGACAACAAAGATGTACATTTTATAAATTTGACCAAAGATTTTTACAAATATTAATGTTATATGTAATCTTTTTAAGTTAAGAACGTTTACAGTCCGTATACAAGTTGTTTCGAAAGTCATCAATTATGGGCTTGACATTTTCCCTCTATTTTAAAGATTTTCCCTTTTTACCTCCTTTTTCATTTTCTTCTCGTTTTCCTTCTTAAATTCGAATTCATAAAACCCAATAAGATTCAACATTTAGAGATATTTTTAAGGAGAAATTGGACAGACAGTCGGAAAAAAGTTAGTCAAAGCGCCTACTTCTGCAGGTTTTACATTTTAAACAGTTTTTCAAATCAATTTTTCTTATATTCGAAATGTAGAAAATTTTATTTTCAATCAAATAAGCCATCAAAAGTTTCGATTGGATAAAAATTACAGATTTTTTTTCATTCAGGATCTTTAGACAAATTTTAGCTGTTTTTTTTACCGAAATCTGTCTGCAGATTCCGAATTAAAAAAATGTGTAATTTTCATCCGATTGAAACTTTGGAGGGCTTATTTAATCGGAAATAAAATTTTTCGCATTTCAACTTAAAAAAATTTGATAAAAAATTGTTGAAAATGAAAAACCTGAGGAAATAGGCGCTTTCACTAACTTTTTTTCCGACTGTCTGTCCAGTTCCTCCTTAAGGGCGTGTGATACGTTATGATGTCACGAATTGTCAACGGGGTATAAAAAACATTCGGCAATCATATTTTTAAACAAACAAAGATATCAAGTTGAAACTTAAGGGAGTACCCTTGGTAATAGAATTACAAATGAGAATCGTTTGATATTTGGATAACAGTTGTATTAAAATGCACTGAAGTTCTTGTTAAAATTTTGAACCTTTTAGAGCTTCATAATCGAAAAATCAATGATTGAAAATAACATGTGATCTTATGAGAAGACGTACTTTTTGTAATATATAAAAAGATTGAAAAATGAAAAAATTCTGAAATAATTCTGAGATATATGGAATGTTTTCACAAATCCATATCTGCTTCGAAAAGTATCATTCAGAGCCTATAAGAATAGAAAAAAAATGTATACCGTAAATGTATGACTGACGTCAGCGAACTGAAGATATGGCAACGTCGCGTCCCCTCCACGTGCTCTAGTGGTCGGAGAGAGAGAGAAGATTGCGACTGCTACATTCGGGCCTGGAGGAGGGCAGGGTAGAAGCATGACGTTGCCAAACTTATGACTGACCGTGTGAGTCAATAGCAATTCGAAGCGTTCTCTCAACTGACTTGCTACGTACCGAGGGTACTTCCTCAAGAGAATGATAGAAAATATGATAGGGCACATCTGTTATGTGTCATTTTTTTATTTAATGTGAAATTAATAATTTTCAAACTTTGAGCATTGAAGACTAAATAATTTTAAATTTTATGGTTTCAAATTAAAAATTGTTCAATTTTAGTCACTTTTAATTTTAAATTGTAGTATATTGAACGATTTAAATTTGAAACTAAATACATTTAAATTGATTAAGGGCATGTAACACTTATACGATCCCTACCTTACCTTTTTTTTTCGACAAACTCACGTCCACACAAAATGAGATATTAAAATGAAAGTTTAGGGAATTACATAAAAGGCATTAGTGAAGGTTTATCTGGTCCTAAATTTTCAAAATTCAACAACAAAATTTTTAAACAATTTTTTTTGCAATTGCAAATATTTAAGACCAGATGGACATTCTTTAATACTTTTTATTTAATTCCCCAAATTTTCATCTCGGTATCTCATTTCATGTGGACGTGAGTTTATCGAAAAATATATGCCGGTAAGGTAGGAATCTGCTAGTAGGACGTACCCTTAAAGTTTGAACTCTTTGAATTGAACACCTATTGTTTTTTTTTAATTTCGAACTTTTTAAAATTTAAATTCTCCAATTTGTGAATGATTCTATCTTGATTTGATCTTTGTGATTGTTTTCAATTTGAAATTGTATAAATCATTTTTGAACTATTTAATTATTTTTAATGGTTTAGTTTCTAAATTATGAATTATAAGCCTTAAATTGAAAATAAACAAATATGCCAATATTTGTACCACCAATTAATATGAAAAAATTTTTTAAAAATGAAGGTAAATTTGAAATAAATGACAATGAAAAATTTTAAATCGTGTAAAGCTTGACTCTATTTTGAAAAACTGATGAAAAGTACGAGCGATGTAGGCCGGTCAAGGGGCGCTCGGGGGGGGGGGGGGGGCAGAACCAGTGAAGCTTGAACGACCCTGAAGCCGGCCGGTAATCCAGTGGCCCATAATTCAACGATGAGTGTAACTAAAAAAAAGAAACTAATAGTGACTCAGAGTAGAAGAGATTTGCTGTATCAGGTTTAAAATGTTGAAATAAGCATTAAAGATGGTGTATTTTTGAATTTCTCATTGAGTACGTAATTAAAAATTAGAGACTTAAATAGAATTTTAAAATACAAACCTTCGAAATTGTAAAATTTTAAATTTAGTTTTAATTTTAAAAAATTCAGGAGTTTACAAAAAATATTTATTTACAAGTTGTTTTTCTTTAATGATTTTTTTTGCAAAGCCGGGAGTTTTTAAAATTTTTTATTTGATTTTATTTTCAGAATTGTTTTTTTTTATTTTGTTATAATTTATTTATTTTATTATTTTTGTAATTAATAAGTTTTTATGATTTTTTAAAATAATGTTTTTATATTATATTGCTTTCGTGAATGCTTTGATTATTATTTTGAAGATTTTAATATGAAAGCTTTCAAATTTGAACAATTGAACATTTGAAGTACTTCAAATTTATACTTGTCTCTAAAGAGCCGGAAAGTGGATCTTAGGTAATTTCCATTTCATGTCTTCATTTTTTTGTAAAACTTTTGCTTTACACAAATTGGGTTGTTGAGAAATGTCGATTCTTGATGTCTTATAACTTATACAAAGAGTTTCAAATTGAACTCCTTCAAAATCGTATAATTAATTTCGAATGTTTTTCTACTAAAGATTTAATGATGCCGTTCAAGACGAGGAATGTCATGGAAAAAATCAAGGAAGGCAAGGAAAATCCGAGCAAGGCCTTGATTTTCAAGGAACTTAAGACGACTAAAACATAAGGCCTTGTTTAT
>JBAGKK010000170.1:58629-73416 GCA_037177015.1 Euceroptres primus
GGATAGTCAAGGATTTAATAAGGCCTCGTCGTTATTTTCCTTGTTTCTCGACATTCCTCGCTCGACGGCATCACTATAAAGATTTTAAAAATTCATTGTTATCTCCAGGTTTTGCTGTTTTCAAAAGAATTCCTGGTCGTTTTTGATTAATGATTTTCCAACCATAATTTTTATAACATCCTATTTAAGCTCTCAATGTTTCAACTTGATATCTCATTTCGTGTGGATATGAGTTCGGCGAGAAAAAAATTTTTGAGAAGTATGACATGCCCTTAATGTTACATTTCTGATCAAAGGATTGTTTCTTTTTGCCTCGCGCGGAAACGTAAAGGTTATATTTAATATAATTTATTCCCTATTTTTTTATGAAAAAATCACTCTATTTACCCTTTTTTGAGAGCATTTTTCACTGTGAAGTATGCAAGTTGTTTCGAAAGTCATCAATTATATTCGAAACGTTTATGGAGAAACAAGAATTGCTCAAGAAAATGAATCATTCTGTACTGTTATTGTCAAAATCAAACAAAAGTTGTTCAAACATTGAATGGGAAGAGATTTTAGAACTCTACTCTAGATTCACAGGAATCTCTCGTGCATATTATCTGTAAGTGCATGTGCATGAATAAGAACATGTATACTGTTAATAGTGAGCTTAATTCAGATAGAAGTTAATAAGAAATGAGAAAAATTGTGAAGTGTACCAGGCAATGTCTTCTTTGTTTGGACCAAGTGACGGAGAGCTGCACTCTTAAAAAAAAGTCGCGCCTCGAGTTTTCGAATATTCTCAGTTACTAGGTTCACATCGGAGACGCGAGTGTTCCACCGAAGCATTTCAGTATGTTTCTTTCTCGGAGAGAGAACAGACACGTGTCTTCTCGAATTTGTGAGATACATCACAATTTGTCTTGAATACCATTGCTTGCCTTTCGAGTGCGAAAATTGTCTAATTTGAAAAGGCAAATCAATTAGGTCGAATGCTTATTATGGGACAAATTGAAAGTAGGGCAATTTTCACTCATTCAGTAACGTCAAACTTTAAACTAGCATTAACATAATCGATCGTTATTGAATTCGATAATTGTTTGCACCGTGGCACTGACACATGATCTTAATCACCCAGCGCCCTCTCATCCTCACAATCACTAATTTATCAAATTTACCGTGATTCTTGAGGCTGAGGCAGCGCTCGGTTCTTGTGGACAAATTTGGTGTGGGCTGACATCTATGTTAGATTACAACATGTCCATTCGCTGCTGCTAGGCTTGAGCAAATATCGTACGCAAAGTCAAAAAAGGAGGCCTCAAAAATAACAAATACAATGAATGAAATGAACTAGAAAATCTTGGCATCTTTTTGTTTGCGTACTTTGATTGCTACAGCACAGTGTGTGATTTGGTTTACTAAACCATTGGGCGGTTTGCATCGATAGATTTTTACTACTGAAAGCATGAAAGCACACATGAATGCACTCCTCCAAAGAAGCTGTAAGATTGCGAAACTTACAGACCGCCCAATCTGCGATTATGTATCATGCAATTATAAAGAACTTATAATCATGTTTGACCTTTATTTATTGGATATTTTCAGAAATTTGTGGTTTGCTGAATCTTGTCACAACTTTTTTGATGTGTGAAGCACACGCGCGCAGGCACAGATTCCACGCCAAGGGGAGAGAAAAAAACTTGGTTGAAGGATTGAAAATTAGTTCCCTTGGGGTGTTCAACCCTGTGGATCTAGTGCGCATGCGCGCGGGTGTTCGCGCGCGTGTGTGTACATATATACTTACTCATCGTACCACTGTACTCATTGTATAAATTACACATTCACCGCTCGAACACAACTTCTCGGCCAATCTCTTAAACTGTATTGAATTTTGTCTTGTTAAAACGTACCACTTAATCGAATCATCATTAACTGGCTTGTTTTGTCATCACTTTCGAACCGATTATTACTTCTTACATTTGGCTTTATTTTAGCTCCGTTTTACAATTCTTTTCTCACCCGACCGAATTCGAGAGTATTTCTTTACAGACTTGACACTAATCTTGAAGTTTTCTTGTAACTAGAGTTTATGATCCTTTTATGATAGAAATGTGCACTCAACTTGATTGGTAGTTAGTTGTATGATATTTTGAAACTTAAATCACCAGGGTTTTTAAGGATTCCAATTTTTAAAGAGTATTGAAGTTAAAAATTTAAGATTTGACTTATTTTTTTTTTACTCTCGGGTACGATCGTTAGACAATGTAATTGGCTTTTACCTTGATTGCGTAATGCTATTTGCTTTGAGATCAGTTTTATATTATTATACCTTAGTTTTAGAATTGAAGGTAGGTCAAATCCATGTGAGTTTCATGAGAGAATAATTAACCCATTTTTAAGGTTCATCGTTGAAAGCACAGCAGTTTTTAATTTCTTAGTGTAATTTGATTAATCGTGCACATTTGATACTCGATGTTTCCGACAATGCATCAGTAGAGTTGTAAGGTTGTCACCATTTTTGGGATACCAATTTTCTTTATTTCAGGGATCACAGTTTGTCCCCTAATTCCCTTTTTTCCCTATCTCTCCCCTTTTCCTATTTTCTCCATATTATTTTCAAACTCCTCTAAAATCCCTTTATTTTATAATTTTTTCACTCGTTTTCCTTTTTTTTTAATACAGTTCCGATCATTTTCCAGAAATTATAAGAAATAGAAACTTATGACATTCGAAAACAATTTCTATGTTTTTGAACTTTTCCATAATTTCCAAGTTTTTGAATCTTTTAAATTATTCCATAACCGAGTAAAATCTTCTAGGTTTTTTAAAATCTTTTAAAATGCTCCAAAATCTTCCAGAATTTTCAAAACTTATTTGAAATTTGTTAAGTTTCTTCAAAAAAGTCTTCCAGGCACTTTTAAAATCCTCCAGATTCTTCCAACATCTTCCATAACTTTGAGAAAAATTTCCAAATCTGTTAGAATTTGCTAGTATTCCAAACTGATCCATAATTTTGCAGACACTTTCAGAGACTTCTTAATCCCTATTTTTTCAAAATATTCTAAACTGTTCTAGAATCTTCTAGACATTTCTAGAATTCTCCGGAATCTTTTAGAATCCTTCAAAATCTACAAAAGCCTCCAGAAATTTTCTGAAATATTTTAAAATCTTCAAAACTTAGCTGAAGTCTGTAAAAATTCTCCAAAATAATTAAAACTTCTAGAATAATCTAGATTCTTTTAGATTCTTCCATAATCTTTTAGAATCTTATAAGCTCTGAGTTAATAATCTTATAAAATCTAGAATATTTCAAAGTTCTTTAATACTCTATAAAATATACTAGACTGTTCCAGAATCTTTTAGAATCCTCCAAAATCTACAAGACTCCAGAAATTTTCTCAAATCCTTCAGAATCTTCAAAACTCATTTGAAATCTGTAAAAATTCTCTACAAATATTCGAGACTTTTCTAAAATCTGCTACGTTTTAAAAGACTTTTTGAAAGTCTTTTAAAAAAATCTGGAAGAGTCTAGAAGATTTGAGAAATTTATGACACAATTCAAAAGATTTTAGAGAATTAAAAAAAATTCCGAAACTGAAGAATATTTCTGAAAATTATAATAGAATCTAAGATTTGCGAAAAAGAAATCCACTTTTTTTCCCTCTAAAATTTAACTACTGAACCGCTGTGATTCCTGGCATTTTTTCAGATTCTCGCATCCAAAACTTGTATCCGTTTTTTCTCTCTTTCGTTTATATGAAAAATATTGATAAGCCATCTGGTGAAAAAATTCTGCACCTGAATTATGTTATCTTTGGTTTCCAAATCGAGTGACAAGCTTGCATCAGTAGATCTACTAATTCCTTGAGTTTTTAATTAATTTTTTTAACTCGTCTCCAAACTTTATCTACTGTTTTCGAGTCTCTTGATTCCGGAAGATAGAGAAATGCACTGCACTGATTGTAAACCTAAACTATTCTCACATGTGACTCGCATCAGTGAGTACGTGTTTTTCGAAAAGCTCTCGAATCCAGGTCGCAATATGTGCCAAAGAGACTTAATATTTTCCTTTTCCACTTCTAATAACCGGCATGTAAGACACAATCGGCTGATTTTCGAAATCACGTACACACTCTATGCTACGGCTCGAATCGCACCGACCGCGTTTACACAGAAATTGCTGTTAATCGGTTGAGTTTTTCAAATTATTCCTTCGAGAAACTGGAATGTATGTCGTAGACGCACGAGGTGCAAGAAGGGCAATATACCAATCTTTCGATTATTTAATTTCACCATTATTTAGTGACTAACATTGTTTGAGCTTCAATTAGTATCTTGATTAAAAGTGGTGTACGTCATGTGTAAGATATACTTGGGTGTGGGAGTACCATTCGTGGTATTGAAACGTTTCAAATATCCAGAGTCTGAGATAATAAATCTATTTCAATTTACTTCATTTATTGGAAACGAAAGTTAAAGCTTGTAAGCTTGCCGGATTAATTATGCTAGAGTTCGGAGTCAATGAACGTTGGAAATGGGTAAAAATTGAACAGATACTAGACATTTGAAGCGGCTTTGTTGCAGCAAGGCGTTTTGCGTTTTGAGTATTCGAATCGCAGTACGCGATGCTTGCTATTGGCTACGGTACTAGGTACCTTTGGCTGAGGTTGAACGTTTCCATTTTCAAATTTAAGATGATAGACGTTGCGAATTGTGTTTCAGCCTATCCAGTGGCCCCGCATCCACCAACAGGTTTCGTTCCTGCTCAGGCACAACCAACTACCTATGGCGGTTAGTTGAATAAAATAATGAATTTCCTTCTGCAAAAACTACTTTGGTAGATTCAAAATCGTAGGAAAGCTTGATTTATTTTAAATGCGATTTCTTTGATTGGTTTTAATTCTTGCCTCAGTTTTAATTAACCGATATAAATACCAGTTGCAGGAGCTTCGCCGTACGGTGTCTTTCCTAATCAGCCACAGCTGTATGCAACGCAAGGACCTCCGCCACCTACGTATGATCAAACTCTTACACATCCGATGGTAAGATAATTTTTCTCTTTTCAGGTTTGGAATCCTTGTGACAAGGGAGTTGTGTCTAAAACGGTCATTACGATGAAACGGTGCATCTTTAATAATTAACTGCTCAAAGGAAATTAACGTCAGTTTTTTGTACGAAAATATTGTGAAATATACACACTCATGGCAAATGATTTTGAACATTAACGGATTTGAGTATATGTAACCTATTTCAAGAAAATTATAATTTTTAAATTATTTGATGCAAAATAACTTCATTTTTATGAAACTGTGTTCCTGATTTCTTACTTTGATAACAATAATTTGTTTATAAATACATTCGTGTCGCTTTCGTGTCGTGGTCACGTGGCCCCTCAAAACCTCACTCGTGTCACGGAAGTGACGGCAAAAATCTGCGCGCGCAACGCAAGCCAGTGCTGTGATTAGCAGAGATACTCGTGGTACATTAGAATCAATCGCGATACGTACACCTAAGTACGCCCCTGAAACGACCTGAAGTGACGTTTGTGACACGAACGAGGTTCACGGCCCCAAGTCCGCGTCACGAACGAGGTACCACTGTAATAAATTACAGGGTTGCTACAGGTCAGGGAATTTAAAAATGGGCAGGGCCAGTCAGGGAAACGCTGAAAAGAGTCAGGGAATTCTTATTGATTCATCTGATTGTAATTTTAACTTAACCGTGATAATTATAATTCAACAATTATAATTATATTATTAAAATATTACAAAATTATAATATTATATACCAGGGTTGATATAGGTCATGGAATTCTGGAAAGTCAGGAAAAACCTTCAAGCGGTCAGGAATTTTTTTATTTTTTATTCAACAAATTATAATTATATTACGAAAACAAGAATCACAGTCAGTCCCCTATTCCTCTGGTTCCCTATTTTTTCCCTTTCCCCTATTATTCTCCAAATCTTCTAAAATCACTTTTTTTAGCGTTTCACTTCTGTTTCCCCTTTTTTCCTTTCTTATATTTAAAGTTCCGAATAATTTTCCCAGAATTATTAGAAATAGAAACTTGTGACATTCAAAAACTCTATTAATGTTTTCTTACTAAATTTCCCATAATTTACAAATTTTCAAAATCTACGAAAGTCTCCTAAAATCTCTTAAAACCCTCCAGAATATTTAAAATTGATTTCAAATCTTTGAAAATACTCCAAAATATTCTAGACTGTTTTAAAATCCACAATCATTTCGATTCTACTGGATTCTTCTATAATCTTTTAAAATCTTCTGGATTTTCCTACACAATCTTACAGAATTTTTAACAATTCTTTAACATTCTATAAAATATACCAGAATGTTCCAGAATCATCTAAAATCGTCTAAAATCTTCTGAACACGTCCATGATCTAAAATCTTCTAGAATCCTCAAGAGTATTCTGAAATGTACCTGAAGTTTTGAACGTGAAAATGACCGAACTTTTCATCTTAACTAAAATTTATCTTGAAATATCGTTCAATCTACAAAATGTAGAGAAATTCATAAGCTTCTTTATCATTGTGTTAGTTTTCTATATTCATGAACCAATGTTTTAGAACAAATTTGGGTTTAAAATGAAATTAAATAAAAATTTCGTTTATTTGAACGTTCAGGACTTCAAGCACATTATTCTGAACTGCAATAGAATTTCTAGATTTCTGCAGAATCCTTTAGAACACTCTCAAGTCTACAAAAGACTCTAATAATCCAGAAGAATCTTCTAGACTGTTTTCAGAATCTTCCGAAAATTCTGTAGACTTTTTAAGTTTAAAAAAAAAAAGTCGGGAAGGGACTAGAATATTTTAGAACTTTATGGAAGATGTCGGAAGAATCACAGGAAGTCTAGGAGATTCTAAAGCACTCAGAAATTTAGATTGTGGAGAATTTTTTGGGATTTCAAAGGATTCAATAAATCTACAAGTTTATGGAAAATTAAAAATATTTTAGAAGATTTTCAAAGTTTGTTGAAAAGTCCGGAAGTCATGAAGGATTTTTGAAAATTCTAGAGCATTCCGAAGATTCTGAAAGTTTAGAAATTTGAGTGTTTTATTTGATTCTAGACAGGAATATAAGATTTTTGGAGATTTTTTAAGATTCTGGAGAATTGCAGCTTCCTTAGTATTTTTAAAAGAAAAAAACTACGCCTTTTTTTAAATCACCGTTTTCGAAAAGAAAATCCCCTTTTATTCCTAAAATAGCACCTCTGTGATCCCTGTATTATATAACTATAATTATAACGGCAGATAACGTGAGGAAATGTGAAAAATTGGTTAGGGAAAAGTCAAGGAGTCAGGGAATTTTGAAATTGGGATTTTGTAGCAATCCTATTCATTTTGTGAAACTATGTTCTTGATTTCTTATTTTGACAACAGTAATTTGTTTATAAATAATAGTTTACGGTTTCACTATTTCAATGAATTTTCAACTAAAAGTATAATATTACCACGTGGATCAGTGGACATAAAGATGCCCATGATTAAGGACGAACGTTAAACGACTTGGAAAATGGCCGCATGGCTCGGAAATTTTTCTAAGTCCAAACCCCCAATAAACTCGTCACTGAGGGGCATCTATTTAATGTTGAGATTTGCATTTAGACAAGACTTACCAAATATATGGGATCTGTCGAGATCCCTGAGTCGGTAAAATTATGTAAGATGTCCATTTTTTGTATTAGGACAACGATTTCGACGGAAAACAATTTTATTTCTGAAGTGCATAATTCAGTGAAAGCAGATGAGAAATTTAAAAAGAGAGAGTAGATACAAAAGCCACACTGAAAACTATTTTTCCCGCACAAGGCACTTTCGGGGGAATCGGCCGCTTTACAAGAAATCCGACGCCTCTGTTCTTTATTACGAGAACAATAATTTTGTTATTAGTTTTGGAAAACGGCGTGAATACACCGACTCACTCATATTCACAGCTGTGATAACGAGTCATACTTTTTCAACTGCGCAAGCCTGGCGCAGGGATAGGGAAAACCGTTTGATTAGTTATATTCCGCGCGCTTATTTGAAATGATAAAAATTATACTTTTTGGTAACTTTTAGAAATAAAATAATAAAATTGTTTTTTTATTGCAAACGATCATTATTAATAATATTATATATTTTAATACATTATTAACGTAACTTTCAATAAATTCAACCTAAAATTTTTTTTGTCAATAGTTAATTTTTTTTCAATTAATTTTTTATAGTTAAATTATACTTTTATCGTTTGCAATTAAGAAAAACAATTTTATTATTTTATTTCTAAAAGTGTTGCCAAAAAGTATAATTTCTATCATTTCAAATAAGCGAGCGGAATATAACCAATCAAACGGTTTTCCCTATCCCTGCGCCGGGCTTGCGCAGTTGAAAAAGTTATAACTCGTTAACACAGCTGTGAATATGAGTGAGTCGGTGAATTTTCATTCCACGGGTAGACAAATTCACGCCGTTTTCTAAAACTAATAACAAAATTATTTTTCTCTTAATAAAGAACAGAGGCGTCCTCCAAAAGTGCCTGTGTTGTGCAGGAAAAATAGTTTTCAGTGTGGCTTTTGTATCTACTCTCTCTTTTTAAATTTGTCGTCTGCTTTCACTGAAATCTGCACTTCAGAAATAAAATTGTTTTCTGTCGAAATCGTTGTCCTATTACAAAAAATGGACATCTCACATAATTCTACCGACTCAGAGATCTCGACAGATTCCATATATTTGGTAAGTCTTGTCAAAATGCAAATCTCAACATTAAATAGGTGCCCCTCAGTGACGGGTTTATTGGGGGTTTGGACTTAGAGAAATTTCCGAGCCATGCGGCCGTTTTCCAAGTCGTTTAACGTTCGTCCTTAATGTGGTAAAATTCAACGGTGCATCGGTGTAAATTTACCACGTGCAGTGTTGTAGTTGTATTACAAAAAGTTAAAAAATGACAAAATAGTGTGAAATTTACAACGTTAAAGATAATATTCTTACACTTTTTTGGTAAAATTAACACGTTAATCGTGGATATCTTTATATCCCATGTTCGACGTGGTAATTTTATATAAGTTTTTTTACAGTGTAAAATCCAACAATTGTAATTTTGAAAAATATAATAAATTTGGTATTTGGCCATAAATTCATACTTAGCGATCCGAAAAACCCCTTAGTAACTACTTTCATAGCAATCGGTAAATTTATTTCATTTTTAAAAATTTCTGCCGCCATATTGGATCTGTCATTTTGAATTTTACGATTTTGAACTTAAATTCATATTCAACAACCTGAAAAACCCACTTGTACCAACTTTCATAAAAATCGAATAATTTATTTAATTTTTCAAAATTCCTGACACTATATTGAAACCGCCATTTTACATTTTACAATCTTGACCTCAAATTCGTACTCAGCGACCCGAAAAACCTCCTAGTACATACTTTTATAAAAATACACCATTTCATTGAATTTTTTAAAATTTCTGCCGACATATTGGATCCGCCATTTTTAATTTTGGAATTTTGCCCCCAAATTCGTATTGAGTGACTCAAAAAACTTTCTAATAGGGGAGAGTTGCCTAACAAGGGGAAGGTCAGAGGTGGTGCTTTTTGTTTTGATTCAGACTTTTTGTAAAGAAAAGTCATGGTCCCAAAGTAAAGTTGAGAAATTCCTAGAACCCAATATTTGGCCAGTTTTGAGAAAAACGGCTTTAAATAAATTGTCGCCGGTCTTATGGACTTGAAAAAACCGCCTTCCAGTGGCCAAGTAGCTCAGCGGT
The DNA here is from genome assembly GCA_037177015.1 of Euceroptres primus. NCBI lineage: Eukaryota > Metazoa > Arthropoda > Insecta > Hymenoptera > Figitidae > Euceroptres > Euceroptres primus. Next base: position 68,390 of record JBAGKK010000170.1, read on the forward strand.
TGAGCGCCCGATTTGTATGCAGAGGCTGTTGGCTCGATTCTCGCCTCCTGGTTTTTTTTTTGCGTTTTAATTATTTTAATGTTTATATATTCAATTCCCTTGTAAAATTTTCGTCAATTACGCGATAATAAATATTTAATATGCTTTTTTCCAATGAAAAACTCACATTTTCGGAGTTTTTTCGCATACAAATGTAATTTTTATAAATTTTATAAATTTAATCATTTATTGAAGATTGATGCATACATTATAAAATAATAATATCAAATAATTATGTTTTAAATGAGATATGAAATCTTGATCATGTAGATAAATATTTTAAAATGAGAAAATGAACGAAAATTTTTATTTTGGATAGTTTTATTTCGAATAAAATATCACGAGTCACAATAACAAATATCGTAGATAAAATTAAAACTAGAATTCACAATCGGTCCCAAGAGCCAGAATAATAATTGTCGTAAAAGCAGACAAAGCAGAAAGAAATGCTACATCTCTGCTTTTATATCAATTATCATTCTGGCTCTTACGACTGATTGTGAATTCTAGTTTTAACTTTTTCTACTATATTTGTTATTGTGACTAGTGATATTTTTTTCGAAATAAAACTATCCAAAGTAAAAATTTTCGTTTATTTTCTCATTTTATAATGTGAGTCAATTTTAAATAAATGATTAAATGTATAAAATTCATAAAAATTACATTTGTATGTGAAAAAACTCCAAAAATGTGAGTTTTCCATTGGAAAAAGCTTATTAAATGTTTATTATTGCGTAATTTACAAAAAAATTTCGAGGGGATTGAATATATAAACATTTAAATAATTATAAAGCAAAAAAAAATAAAGAAAATCCAGGCGTCGAGAATCGAGCCAGCAGCCTCTGCGTACAATTCGGGCGCTCAACCACTAAGCTACGCGGCCATTTGGGAGAGGGCTTTTTCAAGTCCATAAGAACAGCGACAATTTTGTTAAAGCCGTTTTTCTCAAAACTGGCCAAATATTGGGTTCTAGGCATTTCACAACATTACTTTGGGGCTACGATCTTTCTTTACAAAAAGTATGAATCAAAACAACCTTCCCCTTGTAAGACGGGCCACCCTTAATATTTTTGTATGAAAACATTATATTTATCACTTATGTATGAAGATACATGCTCAGCTGAATTTTAGTTATTTTGAAAGTGTTTTTTTCTGCATTGGGAGTAAATTAACGAAAACAGAAAGGAAAAATTATTTTTGTTCGTTAGAGAACGAACTTTTACCTGTTTTAGAAGTTGTGATTTAATAACTTCTAATGATTTCAAGGAGTAAGTTATTTTTTTTTTGTAGATAATTTTGTAAACTTTACAATTGCTACTAACGTTTTAATAATTTTTATGCTGTTTAATAAAAATATTTTAAAAATTGTGAAAATGCGAAATTCCTAAGACGGGCCCCGCCCTGGTTAGGCTAGAAAACTGCAGATAAAATCGTAATCTGCTTTATTTGTGAATTACCGACGGCACACCGAAAATGCGTCAGATATTTAAATTTTCTGCCATAATTAGTACCTTTCCTAACTTCTTCATTGATTTTTGATTATGAACAAGAAATTTTTAAGAATATGTTGTATATTCACTTTATATCAATAAATTCTTGATCTACGATGTACATTCTTGATCTAGATTCTTGATCTACATTTTTAATTTTATAACTTTTTATAAACTTAAGTTCTTAATCTTTGTTAATACTTGTTTTCCATTTGATCTTATTTAACGTATATTTTACGTTTTATAATGTATTTTGTATAAATAAGCTGTCTAAGCAATCTAATTATATTTTTCAAAATTTTGAACGCCATATTGGATCCGCCATTTTGAATTTTACAATTTTGACCTCAAATTCGTATTCAGCAACCTGAAAACCCCCATAGTACCGAGTTTCATAAAAATCGAAGAGCATTTTGATCTTGCCAGTTTTGGCTCAGTTGGTGCTGATTTATCGTGCCAGTCAAGTTAGTGGTTAATTCCTGAAAATATCAAGCTGATTAATGCTAAGGTGTCCATTTTAGACACAATTCTCGATTACATGAACCTTTTTGCTGTCACTCACGAGCTTTAATTTTATATGCAGAAGAACTAGTCGTTAATTTGCGGTTTGTTTTAGATGTATCAGCCAATGTACGGACAAGGATATCCAGGAGGATATTTAACTGGCTATCCAACCGCTTATGGTCCTCTGCAATACTATCCGCCACTGGCTGCAGCTGCGGCTTATTATCCTGCGGCTGCTATGCAGCCTGCGCCAGTTAGGCCGACGCTTATGGTACCTGTAAGTATTGCTCTATTACACCAACTTTGAAGTTGCAGACAGTCTATTTTACACTCTGTTAAACCTTTCATTATGGGGATTCTAACAGTATAACATTTACCTCAATTTTCCTTGTACAATCAAAGTCATGTATGCCTTCCTGCGCAAAGAAAAGAAACCAATAGCGAAAGTTAATTTTTTTTTTCTTCTGCGCAGAAAGACATATATGACTTTGACTGTACATATTTTTAGGGCCGCTAAGATCTTATCTCATAATCGATGCTTTCAAAAGATATAAGTATCGTCAACCTGGGCAATTATAAAACCTAAAAAAAAAAGTCATTCCGCGCTTCGTAATAAATCAGAATTTTACCCTTTTATTTGTTAACCTTTTAAGGATATTGTGAACGTCCTTACCGCCATAATCTGAATTCGAGATTCTAATTGGCAGCATTTGAATCTTGAATTCAGATTATGGCAGTGCTTTTTCGGTCAAATGAAAATTCGATTACAAGGAAATTATGGCATATGGTAATTCGGTGAAGTGAAATTTTAAGTTAAAAGAAATTTTGGTTATGACAAATGGTAATTGGGGCAAATGAAATTTTGGCTAAACGATAATTCGGGCGAATTAAATTATGGCAAATGACAATTCGTGCATCTAAATTTTAGGTCAACTAGCAATTCGGTCAAAACAAAAAGTAGTAGGTTAAATGACAATTAGGAAACATAAATATTACGGTAAAATAAAATAGCCTTTCAGAAAAATAGAAATTAGATCAAATGAATATTAGGACAAATAAAATTTATGCTAAATAGCAATTCGGATCAATGGGAATCAGGGCAAATATAAGATATGACAAATGGCAATTCGGTCAAATAAAAATTAGGCGAATTGAAAATTCGGATTTAAAAAATTGTGGCAAATGACTATTCCGTGACATGAATTTCGGAAAAATAATTTCATAGCGGATTTATGTAAGCTTAAAATTTGTTCTATAATTAATTAATTACCCCGCATTTGTCCTGGTTGACGATGTGCTAAATTGTTCACATTGGATTGGCCATTTTTATTTTTAGAATTTTGACAGTGAGATTGTGTTTGGTTAGTGGTACTGAAATTTCAGGAAATATTTTAGAGAGAAATCTGCCGCCTCCATTTTAGTATATGACTACTGTTAATTTAGCAGATTTTTTTCCCCTGTGAAAGAAATTGAAATACTTTACAGTCAAACTATGAAGTAAAATGTCCCAATGATCGTGATAATTCTTTATTAGTAGGTCAAAAAATATCGTGGTTAGCTTTAGCATTTTATGAACAAAAAAATCATCTTAATGCAACCAAAACTGTTTTGCTAAGGTAAGAAATGAATACGGTTTAAAAAAATAAAGTGAAATCTGTTTCGGAACTTTACTGTGTGAGGAAAATTGATCACGATTTTAGGGACATAGGTGCTCGAGTAATCATGATAAGGTCATTCCTCATAAAGTTTTTGCAAAAAAAGAAAAACTAATTATCAAAACTGTCTGATGATGACGTATATGTAAAATTCAATCGAAGACTAATAATTATCTGAACCAGTAATCGTGATATAATTTATATTGCTCTAAATTTAAAAAAAAATTATGTGAAATGTGGGTGTACGATTGTCTTTTTGTAATTTTCGGGGTAGTTAGTATTACGTAACCTCCAAATATGAAAAATAAGAGTACAAATATTAAATTTGTTATGCACAAAAAAAATTGAATTAATGATTTATTATACTTTTGAATCGTTGAAATACCATTTTTAAAACATGTAACCTTATTCACGATGATTGGGACACCGGAACACGGTTAATAAATGTGTTAAAAATCATTTTAAGAGAACAAATCTTATGGCCTTTTGAAATCAAAGAATTCTCTTAAGTTCATGAAAAAGCGTCTCCTATAAAAATTGTATAGAATTTGGAAATATGAGGTTTTGTAACGATCGAATTTTCAGACCAACAACAGGGTTGCTGCAGGTCAGGGAATTCTGGAAAGTCAGCGAATTTAAAAATGGTCAGGGAAAGTCGGGGAACCCCTTCAAAGAGTCGGGGAATTTTTTTTTATTCAACAAATTATAATTATATCTCAATAGTGATAATTATAATTTAACAATTATAATTATTCAATTATAATATTACAAAATCAGAAATCACAGTCCCCTATTCCCTTTTTCCCTATTTTCCCCCTATCCAATTCTCCAAATCTTCTACAATCACTTTTTTTTAGAGATTTATTCCCCCCCCCCCCTTCCCCTTTTTATATCTATACAGTTCCGAATAATTTTCCAAGAATTATGAGAAATAGAAACTTGTGACATTCAAAAACACTTTTAATGTTTTCTTAAATTTCCCATAATTTCCAAAATTTCAATATCTACGAAAGTCACCTGAAATCTTTTAAAATCCTCCAGAATTTTTAAAAATTGATTTAAAATCCGTAAAAATTCTCCAAAATATGTGAGACTGTTCTAGAATCTTCTGGGTTCTAATACAATAATCTTATAAAATATCCCAAAATTCTTCAATATTCTACAACATACGGCTGATTCCACGTGAGATTTTGATTCAAATTTTTGATTGTCCTGAAAATTTTTTCTCTTGTTCTAGAGCGAAAAAAAATCGACACGTATTTTTTTTTTTAATATGATATGGATATTTTACGAGATATCGATTTTTTTATTCATCGACTTAAGAAAAACAGTCCTTTTT
>JBAGKK010000170.1:75578-88154 GCA_037177015.1 Euceroptres primus
TTATTTCTTCTGATTTAATTATTTCTCCTGGTTTAATTATTTATTCTGATTTAATTATTTCTCCTGATTTCATTATTTCTTCTAGTTTAATTATTTCTCCTGATTTCATTATTTCTCCTGGTTTAATTATTCCTCCAGATTTAATTATTTCTCCTGGTTTAATTATTTCTCCTGATTTAATTATTTCTCCTGGTTTAATTATTTCTCCTGGTTTAATTATTCCTCCTGATTTAGTTATTTTTCCTGATTTAATTATTTCTCCTGGTTTAATTATTTCTCTTGGTTTAATTATTTATTATAATTTAATTATTTCTCCTGATTTAATTATTTCTCCTAATTTAATTATTTCTTCTAGTTTAATTATTTATCCTGATTTAATTATTTCTCCTGGTTTAATTATTTCTCCCGGTTTAATTATTTCTTCTGATTTAATTATTTCTCCTGGTTTAATTATTCTCCAGATTTAATTATTTCTCCTGATTTGATTATGTCTCCTGTTTATTAACAAAATTATCCACAGAAAAAGATGGAAAAGCGAAGGCAGGAAATGGAGCGATCGGTCCGAGCTTCCAAGGAAGAAAAGGAAATTTACCAGTCGATTTTTGCTTTGAAGAGAGAGCAACAAAAAAAAGAGGAACTCGCTCGTTTGGAAGCCGAAGAAGAGCGCTACGCGCAACAAACCGAGATGCGTAGAAAACACGAGCAGCAGCTTTTGGCTCAGCGAATCCAGGAACAGAAAGAAAAACTCGAACGAGACGCAGAGGAACAGAGAAAAAGAGCCAGAGAAAGGGAAGAAGCTGTGGAAAAAATCCAGATTAATTTTCACGATCGGTGGCGAGATTTCGAGGCACTCACGCATTCTTGCAGAGATAAATATTCGATAGGACCTTATATCGCCAAAATTAATGAACTCAGCGCTCACATGGAAACAATAGGCAATGTGGCAAGGGTGCGTTCTTATTTTATTTCTGCTTTCGATTTTTTATTCAAATTCCCACTAATACATCATTTTTCCCTTTAGGCTGGGAAACTGTCGCCTGCGGATCTTGAGTTTGCAGAGTTGATTGTCCAAAACAGCGAAGAAGTTCTACGCCTTTTTAAAATCGAAATCGGTACCTAATTATTTTCAAATAAAAAATAATTATGAAAGGAAAATTTTAATTTAATTTTTTGAATATTTCAGAACGGATTAACGCCATGTCCAATGCGAAAATTGCTCAGAGGGAATACGAATTACAGCAAGCTGAAATTCAAGCTGAAATCGCTCAGTTGCAGGAACAAAATCTCCAGATTTCGAATGAAATTCAACAATCTCAAATTCCTGGTTCTGAGATTCAAGGAACCGAAGTTACTGACTCGGGAAATCGAGCAGCTCAGGAAACTTCTAGCAATTTCAGTAACCAACCGGGTAATATAAATACTAAATTAAGCATTAGTATGTAGTTTTATTCGAGAACTTAATAAATTGGGAATTTATTTATTAAGAATTTAATTTATTTCCAGTGCTCGAACTGTACAAGTTGGTGGACCGAGAATCCCTGCAGATTTATGTTAACAGTCAAAACTTCTTGGAAAACTTCGAGGAAAGATGCAAAGAATTGAAGGACAGTAGTAACAAAAAATTTCGATTCGAGTGTCAGAAGGCAATCAACATTCCTGTCAATGCAATTTCAGCAATTGGCAGGGAACATTTGATGGATAAGTACGAAAAGCTACGTAATCTTCTCTCTGGAAGATTCTCTCAGGACCCGAGAGCCGAGGCCTTTTGCAAATATACCCTCGCTAAGAAAATTGTCGTAAGTTGAGTATAATTCGTTCAAAATTTAAATTTGAATATTGATATTTTGTTTCTAATTTTGATTTTTTGTTTCTAATTTTGATTTTTTGTTTCTAATTTTGATTTTTTGTTTCTAATTTGAATTTTTTGTTTCTAATTTGGATTTTTTGTTTCTAATTTGGATTTTTTGTTTCTAATTTGGATTTTTTTTCTAATTTGGATTTTGTTTCTAATTCCAGAGCCAAGGAGAGACGCTTGTTTCGAGTAAACCTGAAATGGCTTTTGCGATAGCGGCAGTGGTCGTCGCTTTATGGAATGACAATAAAGAATTCGGGGAACTTCTTCTCGCGAATTTTCGAGTCACGTGTCCTTTCCTCGTCCCGGCATTTTTCCCGCAAAGCGAAGAGCAATCTAATGAAGACTATTATCGGTCAATAGGCTACAAATATACCGACGGTACTGTTGAGAAGCAGGAGCAATTCCTTAAGAGAATCCATGGACTTATGAGGCTGTACGCTTCGATTATTGTGACGAAACAGAGAAGAGGAGTTACACAGCCTCATCCTCACGGATTGCAAAATGCCTGGAGGTGGCTCGCTGCGATGCTCAATAACGGTGAGTTAAATTTGAATTTAAATTTGGTAGCGCTTGAACTTTTAAGTGGTGCAAATTTCAAGGCGTGCCGAATTTATAGACGCTTCTTATTTGAGTAGTATCTCATCGTAGCTCTTGTAATATAATCTTTTATATATTCTATATTTAATTCTTGGTGCATTTCATTAATTCTCTTGTAACGACGATAATTTCCAATGATTCTTAAGAATTTATTTTGTACAATTTCAAGTTTCTTAAAATTGGTTTGCGAAGTGGACACGCATATGTCTATGCAGATCTTATTATCATTACATAAATCTTTTTTTTTTATTGCTAATACTTAATTTTGATCTCCTATTTAATAATGAATATAATTTTATTCCACACTCGACTGAAATAGCCACCTTTTGCCCCTGAAAATAGGGGCGAAAGTAGCATGTATTTCCCGCAAACCACATTTGCGGGGCGAAAGTAAAATTTGCGGGGTAAAAGTAAAATTAGCCGGGCGAAAGTAAAAGCAGCGGGGCGAAAGTAAAATTAGCGGGGCGAAAGTAAAATTGAGTTGCTCCGAATCGATCAGAATTCGAGCCGCGAACAAAGCTATAGAAAAAAGCGTCGGACCCGCTTTTCAGGGCCAAAAGGTGGCCACGGTCGAGAGTGGAATAAAATACTATATGCAACACGGGACGAAAATAGTTTTTTTCCTCGGGCGGGAAAAATGTGCCCTCGCGCGGGAAAAATCTGCTCCTTTCGCCCCTTGTTACATAATGCCCTATATTATTATAATTTTTCGTAATGTCATTGGTTTTTCTTGCAATCTAATCAACTGTATTGTGTCCTCTACGAAATCCAAATTGTTCATTGATTAAAATATTATTTTGGTCAAGTATTTTATCAATTCTATTTTTAATCATTTTCTCCGCAATTTTACTCAGATGTGAAAGAAGACTTATTGGTCGGTAATTACAAACAAGAGAATGATTTCTGCCTTCTTTAGGAATTGGTATCGTTTTAGCTGTTTTCCACTCAGTTGGAAAGTGACCCACAGGATTCCATTTACAATCTTAGTAATCATTACGACTGCTTTTTTAGTCAGTTGCTTAATAATTATTCCACCTATCTCATCCACACCTGTAGCTTTATTATATTTTATTTTATTTGAGAAATCCACGGGCAAAGCCCTTTATTACAAAAAAAGTCTTAAACTCTAACTAAAATAAAGATTCGTATCGATACGATTGTTAAGACTATTACAACTATAGTTAAAATTAAGTCTAAGCCGCACTGTTATCTCTTAAATTCAAACATATACAATTTTTTCAGAACCGCGACCTGAAATGTCAGACGTCTGTGCAACTTTGATTTTGGACATGTTGGAGGTCGCAGGAAATTCTTTGTGGACCGCTTATCCGAGACAATTTCCCAAACTTCTAAGCGCCATGATAGCGGAATATTATCCACTAATGGGAAAAATTGGCGGAATCGGAGGCGGTCCAATGGCTCGACTGGAGGATTTCCTAAATAGGTGCCTGTCCACCGGATCCATAGCGCCACCGGAAGGTGAACTCTCTCCTAATTTCTGGTGAAAACATACAAAATTCTAGATTAATTAAGCTTAGTAATTATATTATCAAAAAACAATTAAAAATTAATGTGTACTGTGTAATGCAAATCTCGATTTTTTTTTATTTGAATGTGGAAGGTCATTTTTGTAGATGATTGAATAAAGTATTGTATTATTCATATATTCTAGTGGTTCAATTTAAATTTAAGGGTATTTGATACTTAACCCTAGACTGGTAAACATAGCTGGCTCATCCTCTCTCGGTTAACTGGGGTAATACATTACCCCAAATTTTTACCGTGGCACAATGCTTTTTATTTGTAGTAGAACAACTTTAATACAGTGCATTTTCTTCCCTTTTTAATGAAGAAAACAATTGTAATAATAATATTCTGTTCATTTTTTAAAAATTTTGAAAAATTTGTTAAAAACTAAAAAAGTCTAAATATTCCGCAAAATTGACTTTTTCTTATAACAAATATTGTAGTTTCTCAACAATATGACCGATTTTTAAAAATAAAACGGAATTCAAAAGAATAATAGTCACGCTTTAAGGGCATATAAACCACTTTTGCTTTTTCTTAAAAAAAACAACATAATTTCAACATATGAATTAGAGAAAATGAGAGGAAACTGACAAATGGTAAAAATCTTTTAAAAAATAACAGTAAAATTGATTATTTAAATTTAGATTTATTATAAAGAACCCAAAATGGTTTAAAATTTTCAAAAATAAGGAAATAATACTTAAACATGACCATTATTCTATAGCGGAGCAATTAGGGCACTGGACGGTCCTGTGCTCCTTACAAGCTGGACGATGACACCGTTCACCAGCTTCTGTTAGTCTGCGCGTTTGGTAGCGAGAGGACATTTTCTGCAAAAAATTTGATTCTTATTACTTATAATGATTTTTAAATGGTTATATATATATATATATATATATATATATATATATATATAAATAAACAATGGACGTGAAAACTTTCAACAATATTCCTTCTACAGTGAGGAATAAATCGGTCACTAGAAATTGTTATACTATCCAAAGTACTATCCGAATAATCAGCTGATGTTAAATACTGTGTCCACCCAGATGAGAAAATTAATTAAAAGGTGTTACGTTTCTTGGTATACTGGTCCAAATTTATTTAGAGAAACTTTTAACGTTTCGCCCTTCGACGAAGGGCCTCTTCAGACAACTATGTATAGTCTAAATGCAGAAAAAATCGTAAAAAATATAATCGCATTGTCTATAAACAAGGTAATATACTCTTTAAGTGTAATTCCTTACCATATTAACCTTTAATGAGGTAAATCACAATAAGGTTTTGGAATAAAAGAAGTCTTGGAGCAAAATATTGCAACATGATGTCGGTATAGTCTTAAGAATTACAGTATTCGATGTTCTAATGTTTAATTAATTATCAGAATAAAGCTCAAGTTTTGTATGACGCTTCTAATTCACAAATTCACTATACCTATTTTTTTGCTATTTTTATTAAAGCAATTTTTTTACACTTTAAACTTTCAAATTCATGCTTAAAACGTCCAACTGAAATTATTATACTATTTTTATTATACTATACTTTTATTTATTATACTATACTTTTATTTATTATACTATACTTTTATTTATTTATTTATTATACTGTACTATACTTTTCATTATACTATACAATCCGACTGCTCAAGCTTTGAATGACGCTTCAAATTCAGAAATTTACTGTACCTCATTTGTTGCTATTTTTATTTTAAAAAATTTTTTTACACTTCGAACTTTTAAATTCATGCTTAAAACATCTAACTGAACCGCTTGTCGTATTTTAAACTTTGAATGGGGTAACGTATTACCCCAGTTAAGGGCGCGTGATACATTATATCACGAATTACCGACGGTATATAAAAAATTTTCGGTAATCCTATTTTAAAAGAAACAAATATATCAAGTTGAAATTTAAGAGAATGATAGGAAATATGAATGGGCACATCTGTTGTCATTTTTTCAAAATTTTGAAAAAAAAATTTCAAAATAATTATTTTTCAACATTTTAAAAAAAATTACACATAACAGATGTGCCCTATCATATTTTCTATCATTCCCTTAAGTTTCAACTTGATATCTTTGTTTGTTTAAAAATAGGATTGTCGAATATTTTTTACACCTCGTTGGTAAATTGTTGTATCATAACGTATTACACGCCCTTAACCATTCTAGGGATAATGATATCTCACGAATTACCCGACCGATTTTTTATTTATATTCAGTGGGTTTATTAAGAGAGAAATGCAAATATAATGCTGAAATTTGAGGAAATAGTAAGAAATATATCAAGGGATCGATGTCTGGTGCGTTTCAACTTTTATTTTTAAAAAAATTATTTTTGAAAAAATTTTTTTTTCGAAATAAAAATTGACCAGACATCGATGCCTAAATATATTCTTTATTTCCCAAAATTTCAGCATTATATTTGCATTTCTCTTTAAATAAACTCGCTGAATGTAAATAAAAAATCGGTTGGTAATTTGTGACGTCATTATGTATCACACACCCTTAAGCAATTACTAATTTTAAAAATTAAATCCGTTTTTGTAATTATTTATTACATAACCTCACTTTTGCCAACTGCAAAAACCTCGAACCCAAATTAAACAAACGAGCTCAAATTTTAGGGATGTGCGTTTTGGTCGATTAATCAAACAAATTCAGCTAAAACTAAAACTAATCTTTAACAAACGAATAAAACGAATAATCGGTTAACAGTTCATCAATTATTCGTTTTATTCGTTTTAGCTGAATTTTTTAGATTATAAATTAAAATCGGCCAAAGAGCGCAAAGCCCTACCAATAAATTGTTTAAAAACAATTGAATTGATAATTCTGCGCCATCTGGCGGGAAATTTGTACTAGACGTACGCATGCGTGAAAATTGGCGCATGCGCAAACTTTTTCTCATGAACGTGGAGGAGTTTTCGCTGGTCTGCTCTTCACTCGATCGACCATGATGTTGAGTGCAGTGACAAAAGCAGCCGCTGGGGCCTTAAGGGCCGTGAAACCTGCCCTTTTACAAAACGAAGTCGCCAAAGTCTCGGCATCTCTATCAGTCAACAGTGAGTACTCAAAAAAAACCCGAAAATTCCTCGTCAAAATCCCCAATCCAACCTTGAAAAATGTTGGGCCGATCGCGCCGCACTTGCCGCAGTCAGTCGCACTTTTATTTTTAAAAAAATGAGTAAATCCGTCAAATTAGCTGAAATAAGTGACTGGCGATTGATTGTCATTGATCCTTTTGACAAGGAACGTTAGTCGGGGTTCAAATCCTGCGAAGGATAATTGGTGAAAACGATTATATAATCTGTATTATTCGGACTGTCTTCAGAATAAAAATGGCGGCGGTGGGGTCATTTGGCACAAATCGGAGCAGAGGAGATTTTTCTTATTTAATTACCCAGGAATTATTTCAGGTTTATCGTACCTACGATTTTTAAGGTTATTTTGATAACGGTTTTCTTATTTCTAGGTTATTAAACAATCAATATGATAGAAAATGTGAATTTTGAGTTTTATGTCATCGATCAGTTTCGAATTTATTTTTTAGTGAGATTTGTGAGGTATATCAGTGATTTCTGAATTAAAAGTAGATTTAATGAGCTTAGATCTCAATTAGCAAAGGAAATTTTGTTTGCAAAAACAATTTAGGGTCGTGGATCAATTTCTTTGGTTATGTAATTCGTGTACCATGTCTCGTGTTTTAGCAAATTTTAGATTTCATGATTATTATGGTTTTTGTTGTTGTAATTATTGCTAAGTGTTTTAAAGTTCCGAGGGTTTTTTATCAAGATTTGGGTAGTTTTTTAATTGGGTAATTGGGTTAATGTAATCAGTGGCGCGAAATTTAAGGATGTTCACTCCATAGTCAAACTTAAAATTAACCAACCTTTATCTTATTTATAAAATAAACAAAAAGGACCCTATTGTTATAGCAACTAATTTTAGACAAGGAACTGAAGCATATTACCGAAAAAAATTTTAATTCGTAATTGTTTATTTAAAAGTAGTTATTTGGATGTTTGTATTTTCTCCTTCGCTTTAGGCAAAAGTCGTAATTTTCATTCAATTTCAATTATCAATAGCTTATTTTGTTCTTTAGAGGATTCTTTACAATTTTCTTTGGTATGTTTTTACTAAAATTTGTTATTCGGCATGTTGTTTAATTTGCAAGATAAAAACTCGTATAATTTTTAAATCAATAAGTAACTAATTTAAATAAGTAAATAACTAATTTAAATAAATGAATAACTTATTAAAATAAATAACTAATTTAAATAAGTCAGTAATTTAAATAAATAACTAATTTAAATAAATAACTAATATAAATAAGGAACTAATTTAAATAAATAAATAAAATATTTTTAATAGTAACCTACAAAATAGAACTGTGAAGGATTTTCTAAGGAACAAAATAGGCCGATAAAAATTGAAATTGAATGAAAATTACGACTTCGAAGACGAAAGAAAAAACACAAATATCCAAATACTTATTTTTAAGTAAACAATTTTGTCCCAAACTATTTTTTTCTAAAGTATCCTTAAGTTTATTATTCAAAATTCGACGAAAATTATTTTGGATTTATTCTCCTTGATTTTATAAATCAACGTAAAGATTTGATTAATTTCGAGGAGTACATCCTTAAACCGAATTTTGTGATGTTGACCTTTTGGAATTCCCAAATTTTAAGAATATTAATTTCTATTGTAATCTTTTAATCCAATTTTTTTTAACAGACCGCAGTTATGCAAAGGCAGCGAAAACACCTCAGGGTCGAGTCGTTGCCGTTATCGGTGCCGTCGTCGATGTCCAGTTCGACGATGAACTTCCCCCCATCCTTAACGCCCTGGAGGTTTCAAACCGAACTCCAAGGTTAGTTCTGGAAGTGGCCCAGCACTTGGGAGAAAACACGGTGCGCACCATCGCCATGGACGGTAAGAAAAATTAGTTATTGCAATTTGAACTAAAATATCGGATTAAAAAGCTAATAATTGTCTTTCACTGCATTTTTATTCCTCCAGGTACCGAGGGATTGGTTCGAGGACAGGCCGTCTCCGACTCCGGATACCCCATCCGAATTCCCGTAGGTGCCGAAACCCTGGGACGTATCATCAACGTAATTGGTGAACCCATCGATGAACGTGGTCCCGTTCCCACCGACAAACTCGCCCCCATCCACGCAGACGCTCCAGAATTCGTGGAGATGTCCGTCGAGCAGGAAATTCTCGTCACAGGAATCAAGGTCGTCGATCTTCTTGCGCCTTACGTCAAGGGAGGAAAGATCGGTAATTGCAGTTCAATTTTAGTTAACGGGAATTTTCAGCGCTGCGCTTTGGTTACTTTGTAAAAATCGGATTTTTCTCTGTTTCAGGTCTTTTCGGTGGTGCCGGTGTCGGCAAAACTGTATTAATTATGGAGTTGATTAACAACGTGGCCAAGGCTCACGGAGGTTACTCAGTCTTCGCCGGAGTGGGAGAACGAACCCGAGAGGGTAACGATCTCTACCAGGAGATGATTGAGTCCGGGGTTATTTCCCTGAAGGACAAGACCTCGAAAGTATCGCTCGTGTACGGTCAAATGAACGAACCTCCCGGCGCTCGTGCCCGAGTCGCCTTGACCGGTTTAACCGTCGCTGAGTACTTCCGAGATCAAGAGGGACAGGATGTGTTGCTCTTCATCGACAACATCTTCAGATTCACCCAGGCCGGTTCCGAGGTTCGTATCAAAGATTCAAATCGGAACCCTTTCGGTTTGAAGTTATCCGACAAAAAAGAAATTTTGTCTTTTGAAGTTATCCGAAAAAAAGAATTTTTGCCTTTTGAAGTTATTTCATTTATTTATTTATTTATTTATTAATAAGGTCAACAGCCATTTAAGGCCAGTTACAAGATTACTACATAGCAAAGAAAAATGTTACATAGCTCAAAATAACGTAAGAGTTAAACAGAGATCACGTTTCTTTAATCATAGTTTAGAAGATGGTGGAACGTAAGGTACTGATTAAATTAAGCTAATCGAGGATTAACATATTAATCAGAATTGGTGAAACCGGCCCTTAATCCTGATTAATTTGCGAAGCCTTTTACCATGAATTATTAACCTCTGATTAGTTAACCGTAACTTAACTCTGTTCAGAATAAGTTGTTTTAGCGCGCAAAGTAAACCTCTGACGTCACCAATGACGCGTTGCTTGATCGATACGTATCCAAGTTGACACAATTTGTAGATCGTGATTGAAAACATTAAAAGTAAAGTGCTCTGAAGTGAAAAACGTGAAAAAAGTATATTTTGAAGATATGGCAGATAATATAGTTGCTGCACTACACTTTAACTTCAACTTTGATGTTCTGTTGACCCCCGTTAATCGCTGGCACGGTTGTATAAACAGGTCCAGAATTTCCGGAGGTGGGAGTGACTCGCGTTTTGAAGGAAACGCTGTTTCTCTAAATGACCACCAAGAGTGAAACGCGACGATCGGAGGGTGTCTGGTTTGTTTACATGCGTTGACGCGCCTCTGTCAATCTCGGTTAAAATCGTAAAAATCTATCAAAAAAGTTAAGAAAAAATCCCGATACAAGTTTTAAAAAGAAGAAAATAACACCGGTCATAACAAATTATAACAAAGAACACACTTTTAGGTTAGTTTCGCTCCGACTCTCTACCCTCCGATCGTCGCGCTCCACTCTTGGTGGTCACTTAAAGAAACACCGATCATGTTCGAAACGCGAGTCATCGCTCCAATGCCCCCACTACCGGAGATTCTGGGCCTGTTTATACGACCGTGATCGCTGATTAACCTTCCTCCCATAAGGGAGGAATTGTGGGAATTGTGGGAGGTTAATTCGCCAAC
Source organism: Euceroptres primus (assembly GCA_037177015.1). Taxonomy (NCBI): domain Eukaryota; kingdom Metazoa; phylum Arthropoda; class Insecta; order Hymenoptera; family Figitidae; genus Euceroptres; species Euceroptres primus. The sequence goes on from JBAGKK010000170.1 coordinate 86,414, forward strand.
GAGCCAAAAATGGCCGATTAAGTTAAACGGCGATTAGGCTTTCTCAATCATGGTTTAAAAGTTAGTGGAACGCAAGGTACAGATTAACTTAAGTTAATCGAGGATTAAAATTTAATCATAGTTGATGAAACCGGCCCTTAATAAACTCTTAATATCCGACAAAAAAGATTTTAAAAAATTTTTTCTTGAATGTTGTAGGTATCAGCTCTGCTGGGACGTATTCCCTCCGCTGTAGGTTATCAGCCAACCTTGGCCACTGACATGGGTACCATGCAGGAGAGAATTACGACAACAACGAAGGGATCCATCACTTCGGTACAGGCCATTTATGTGCCAGCCGATGACTTGACTGATCCTGCTCCTGCCACCACCTTCGCCCATTTGGACGCCACCACCGTGTTGTCCCGTGCTATTGCCGAGCTGGGAATTTACCCCGCTGTCGATCCTCTGGATTCCACCTCCCGTATCATGGACCCCAACATCATCGGCATGGAGCACTACAACATTGCTCGAGGCGTGCAGAAGATCCTCCAGGACTATAAGTCGCTTCAGGACATCATCGCTATCTTGGGTATGGACGAGTTGTCTGAAGAAGACAAATTGACCGTCGCTCGTGCGCGTAAAATCCAGAGGTTCCTTTCTCAGCCATTCCAGGTAAGTTTTCCTAAAAGATAAAAAAAGAACAAGTCAGTACCTTTAAATAACGATTGTTTTTCCTTCTCACCCAGGTCGCTGAGGTCTTCACAGGCCACGCCGGCAAGCTCGTACCACTTCAGGAAACCCTCAAGGGATTCCAGAAGATCCTGGGAGGAGAACTCGATCATCTTCCCGAGATCGCGTTCTACATGGTTGGTCCGATCGAAGAGGTCGCCCTAAAGGCGGAAACACTCGCCAAGTCTTAAGTCAATCTTTGAATGATCAACTTCTCATTAAGCATCTTCATACAAATAAATAAAACCACAGAACATGGAGAAGCCTAGTCGGATCTGCAAGTCGACGATGGTTTTCGTTCGGAAGATTAAGAGACGATCCGACGTAACGATTCGAGAGGTCATTTGAGAAGATCGTGAATTCCTTGTGGATTTTTTTAGGATCGTTACGTCGGATTTTTAGAACACGCCGATGAAACAAATTATCCTGCAAGAACGGAGCTGGGCGGTCGAGAAGCGGATTTCTTTTTCCGATTTGTTTTTTTTTTAGAAGCGCAAAGAAGATATTGTTTAATTGAGAGAAAATTGGAAGAGAAATCGACTTGTTGCAACGCTTTTGTCTCCTGATAGACACATTCGAAGTTCTCGCTCAAATGTCGCGATTCAATGAACGATGTTATTGGACAACACTGTGAGGCCATGTTACGTATTAGACAAAAAAAGTAATAAAAATTTACACAAAGAGGGAATTTTTTTATTGCTTGTTTGGAGTTTTTCTTCCTGAATGTGAATGGAAAGTGACTAGACGTTTTCGATAGATTTTTTGGCGCTGAACATGAATCCGGTCTCAGACATTGCCTATTACGTTAGGATTTTGAGAAAATTGAGGTAAAAAAACGCGGTTTTGGGCATTTTTTAGAATTTATAGCGGTTGAACCCGACGTGCTCAGGGATGGGTATGTATAATACGTATACAGAGATGGGCCGCTGACCGTGTTTTCCACTCAGCCCTATCCAGGGTTGTGTAAGTAAAATACCCGAGGTAAATTACATGGTTTTTTACAGTAATTTACCAGGTATTTTACGTCCTT